>WEIV01006082.1:213268-230050 GCA_013390005.1 Calyptomena viridis | reverse complement strand
CTGGAGGAGGACCGGCGGACCAGCTGCTCGACAAAGAGGACAAAAGATGACCCTTATGGGCGGTGTAACAAGGAAGGTTTATTAGAGGTCTATGCCTCTAGAAGAACCGACCCACAAGAGCCCAGATAGGTCTCAAACATGGGTTTAAATAGGGGGCATAAACAGGGAGTGGAAATGGGGAAAGGACCAACCAGGGGAGGGAAGGAGTGGGGTTTAGGGATGATTGGCATGAGAGGAAGCCTAAGGCCTTCTACTCAAGCCAACGAGGGACCGAGTAACTTGGAGAGACAGGGGAGGTTCTGGAAGAAGGGGAGGGGTCAGGGTACATGTATGGGATGGGGGCAGAGGGACCCAAAGGCGGGGAGATTGTGGAGGGGGGAAGACACTGGTGGGGGGTACTAAGTGGGATCAAAGGAAGGGGGAGACCAGGGCAGTCCATTTACAAGCAGGGCTAATAGGGGATAACTGGGGATAACAGAACTGTACATAAAATGCAATACAAATGGATATATAAACTTACAATATACACCACCACACCTGACCTCTTCTGTGGAGAGGCGCTTGGTGACCTGGTGCCCAGACATCTGCCTCGTGGCCCTCAAAGGTTATTGCCAGCTAGCCTGGGCTCGAGCAGGGTTTGGAAAGCACAGCCATCTGGGAAGGCACTGCGGCACCCCGCTTCATTCTAGTGAAACCTTTAATATTCTTAAGATTCTTCTCTGATGTAGCTGAACATAGTAATGCAAAAGAAAAATATTTTTTCACAGATTAAGCTTGGCCAGCCTGTGAGTTCAACTGTTTTACATAATAATCTGGTGAATAAATTGCCCTGGCTTTGGCATGCCTTGGGGTGGACACATTGGGAACAGGAGAGCTGGATGACTGAGGAATAAGAGAAGGATCCCTTTTTTTAGGGATCGGTAAGTTTGCACTTTAATTAATTTAGATATCTAGAGTCTAAATAGGGCTATGACTAGCAATATAGGGATTTTTACAAGTTGCAGGCTAAGTAGCAAGTAGGTAATATCTTCTTTCATATTGAATTAAGGAATAAAGGTGCAGTTACATGTGTTGAGAGCAGATAGTTGAGCCAGCCCCTCTTGAGTCTGCACAAATATTGAATCCAATGTGAGGCAGAGTCAGAAATCCACTGCCCTGGGTTAGTGTGGCAGGACATTACCTCTTGGAATGTAACTGAGACAATGCCCTATTTGCAAATGTATCATCGGTGGGCTCAGAGGGGCCAGGCAATGTTGAAACCAGTTTGGCTTCAACCCCAAATTAACATCCTGAGGGTAAGGCAACCACCAGAGTCAGGTGAGTGTCACTATCAGTTAATCACAGTGTAGTCCACTTTCATACAGTCAGGTTATTTAACATAACCCTTCTCGTATGTGTGAAGATTCCTCCCTTGGGTGGGGATGCCCCTCAAGGATACTTCTGGAGGTTAAGAGAAAGAGATCACCCCAGGACCATTGGTATGGGTGAGTTACATCAATCTTTACTCAATAATTATTTCTTTTGCTAGCTTTAATATAATTGCTTCAATATAGTGCACTATCCTATCTTATACTATACTCCTAGTAGTGCTAATGTTTATATTCTGTAGTAAATAATTCTGAGTAAGATCTTTTGTCTGATCGTTTGTAATAATAAATGATTCATTTTATATAAATATTGTCAGTTTGCCATCATTAAAATCTGTGGGACAAAAGTGATTGAATCACATCTCCATAATTCCTTAAATTTAAACTATTGAAAAAATCTGAGGCTAAGATTGGATTCAGCTGCACCTAGGCTCCTCTCAGAGAAGGAATTTAGACAGCAAGGAGATATTTTCTGCATCTTGTGACTCAACAGCAGGGCTTCTTTAGTAAATTTTGTCTAAACCTTCCACTCCCATCCACGACAATCAGAAAAGATGAAAGTTCAATATTTTTTATCATAGACCCAGTTAGCTCTGATTCAGCCCAACCTGAAATTGTATCCTAAGAAACACCTCAGTGGGGAACAGGAAAACATCCTAAACTTAAACAAATCCTGAAGAGAGGCCTAAGGTATAGAAATGTGGTGGTTTATTGTTTAATATGGTGTTTTATATGAGGGTGTAAAAATCTTGACAACCAAGATTGTCAGTTAGGAGCCACAGAGGGTAAAAGAAAGTTTTAAACCTAATCTAAATGTTAATTGGAACACATTAGTTTGTTTCCTTTTGGGACACCTATGTCTTTAGATGATTTGTTTGCTCTTTAAACAATTTCATCTTAGCAAATATATGTTTATATCTTTATGATAGTTGAGTTCAGAATAGTTTCAGTGTAGCTGCATAATGTTGAGGTCTCTCATCTGTTGGAAAAAGCAAGTCCTTAAACTTCAAGGTGTTTTACAGTGCCTTTCTTCCCATTCCACCAATTCTATCATGTTTGTGAAACCGAGCAACACAGTGTCGGCCTGTGCAACATCATCAGCCAAGAATGCTCTCTGGCTTTTAATGATGTGCCATGTACTATGCCTCAACCCAAAGATTTCTGTAAGTTACTATTGCAGGTCCTTCACTTCCATGCCATTGGACAGGGAAACTGCTTTTCCAAAAGCTCTGGTACGCAACTGTTTATATCATATTACTTGTCTTAGAATCATAGAATGTTTTAGGTTGGCAAAGACATTTCAGATCTTCCAATTTATGAACCCCAGAGAGATATATTGCAATTACCTTATTTGACTATTATCTATAAAAAGGGAGTTAGAACAAATAATTTTTGTTATTTGATGTGTAATAATACTGTATACATGTATAACATTTTATTTTGTGTCATTATATATGAATACATATTATGCATATAATGCATATTATGCATGTAATGCATATAAGACATATTAAATTATTAGAATAATAGAATCATAGAATGATTTACATTGAGAGAGATCTTAAAGATCATCTAGTTCCAACATTCTGGCCATGAGCAGGAACACTTTCCGCTAGATCAGGCTGCTCAAAGACCCATCCAACCTGGCCTTGAAAACTTCCAATGGTGGAAGTATTAGACATAGACAATGTGTAGCTGAATTTTTTACCACAAATTTTTGTGTTTCTGACCAATGACAAGGCTGAGCAAGAATACAAAGCTGTAGATAAGAGATTCTTGTTAATATGTAAATATTCATCTTCTTCAGGAAAAGGATATTTTCAAATGTAAGAACCAATTTTTTTTCATTTTTAAATATCTCTTGCAAAATAATATAACTCAAACTAAAAACATTCTTCAGCTTCTGAGACCATAAATCAGTTTTCTTGGTTTTGTATCCAGATTTTTTATATTTTATTGGTATAGCAGGCATAAGGAAGCAATTCAAATCTGTCTTCTCTAAGATATGGGAATAAGCACACCAACAACATCCCTTTTGAGCACCTTCTTAAAACATCCTTTAAAAATTCCAGAAGTCTCACTCTAATCTGCTTGACAGAAACTTCACTCTGAGGTAGAAGAAGAGGATTAAATGAAAATTGCTTGAGAATAATGAGAGAGTAATGGACATGATTTCCAGATACCATTTCTAGCAATCACTGGTTTCTCCTGCAATTTTGTTTGACTTGTAAAATTCACATTTTGTGTTGAAATTTATCCAAAGTCTCCCATTTTTACAAGGAGATACTGATTTCCTTTACTGATTAGCTGAATGACTAGGTGCTGCAAATCATACACCATGCCTGGCACAGGCCCTTTGCACTGGAGCTACCACTTTTATAATTTTCTGTTGGTGACGATTGTTCTGTTTTTCTTTAGACAAGGTTGTGGAATGTGGAGATGGGAAAAAATCTATCAGTGGCAAAAAAACGCCACTCAGACCCATTTATTTTTCTTATTAACAGTTCAGGAATCTGTTTGAGACATTTTTTTCCCATATATTGTCCTTGTACATTTTAATAGTTTCACAAAAAGATTTGCTACTTCTTTTCTGAGAAGAAAACCCGTTCTAAAAGATCTTCAAGATCAAGAAAGAGTTTCAAATATGTGGCCTATATTTGACGTTTCTGCATTTTGTCCTAGATACATTTTCCCTCTTTATATTCTAAGTAGTGGTTTCCCTTGCTGGTATTTATAGCAATCAGAGATTTTTAGACCATTCTTGAAACAGATAGGAAATTGGGGTAGATTTATATGAATTTTATATATACAAATATTATATAATATTATAAAATAAAGTATGCTCAGCTTTATTAACCATGCAAACATGTAGTAGGATGAACTGATTTCTTCTCACTCTACTCCCGCCCTCTTACGTTCCAGCTGCACTTGGAGGATTAGAGTAGCACGTGACCATATGTATAACCCACCATGTACAACTGTATAATCATTATTGTTTTCGCTCTTTTAGCAGAAAAGAGCAGATAAACTTTTAGCAGATAATCTTGCAACAGATAATCTTGCAAGGAGTAAAATTGGCAGGAATGCTCTTGTGCTATCAAAATAGACACATTATATACTACACACACAGTGTAACCTCAGCTGAGGGCCTGTGTTTAGTATAGAGCACTGTTTCCTGCTGCTAAAGTACTTTCTCAAAAATGCAGTAACTGAGGTGAAGAATTAGCAAGACAGATGGACACATGCAGAAGGTTTATATAGGTTTTAGACCATTAAAAATAATAATTTAAAAGCTGTAACATGATTTAGACTTGGCTAGACTAGAACCATTTTATTTTACCTAATTTAGTTACTCTCAAGTTAAAAAGAGCAGTTTGAATTTTTCTACCTGAATTTTTCTTTCCTGTGTAACTGTAATGGGGCTTATTAAAGGAAAAGAGAATGAAATACACTGAATCTTTTCCAACATGTATTTGGCTGGAAAAACAACACCATCACACTAGTGCAAAACAGCCGTGAGAGATGCCTGTCTTCTGTTTGTCTGATTCCTTACGCTCTCTTTACATGTAACTGAATAACATTGCAGTCACTGGTTCTTTATCCTTGAAACAGGATAATCCTTGCAGCAGGATAATCTTTGAATGGCTGTTACTTTCTTTCTACCTCCTTGTATTACAGGTGCACTCTGCCACTAGAGGCCCTTTGTTTGATGCATCCTGGTTTTATTATTTTATAAAACTTTGATTTGCCCATGTTCAGTTCTTTGACTGTCTGAAGTGGGAAAAAAAAACCTGGGAAGTGTAAGGATCAGCAGCAGCAACATTGCAACTGCACGATAACAGTAGGAATAGGTCTGCAGTGAACTGCAAGCAAGAGCATTCACCTCTGAGAACTACAATGGAGAAAGGAGAATCCTGTAATGAAACTACTTTCTATGAGTAGATTACTGATAAGTTATGAGTTGAGATTTGTTTAAACAGATGGTTTGCAAGATAGCTTCCAATAACATACTGTCTTGGTTTAAAGATAAATGTTGGGAGGTGGGAACTCCAATAAGATTATGTCCCCTCCCCTTTTACAGAGGGACAAAAAACCCAAGGAGGTTATAAGTGAAAAAATAACAGTTTACTAAAAGGAAATAGCAATAACTACAAAGATACAGAAGAAATGGTTTACTCGCAAAAAAGGGAATCCATCACCTGTGTGGCCCCCTGGGAACAAAGGGGAAAGAAAAAAAGGATGGAGGGTTTTCCCCACCGACCATCTCTCTCAGCACTGGTGCTGCTCAGCTCAGGGCCACTGGGGTTTTGGGCTCCACGTGACTGAGATGGGCAATGAGTTACGGTGGTGCCTTCGGCACGCAAGTAATGGTGGTGGTGTGGGTGGCTTTGGCACTGGTGCAGAGGTGCAGAGGCACAGGCAACTTTGCGAGCAGCCATGGCATGAGTGGTGGCAGCAGCAGCGGCAGAAGGGATTGAGTTTCGCTGTGTTGTTTTTTGAGTCCACACTGCTTCTGTTGCTGAGGCAAGATGTGGTTCCCAGAAGATTCACTGGAAAATCTATTTACTAAAATTACTCAATAAGTTTTGCCACTTAAGTGATGAGGCCATGTGCTGAAAGAAGAGAAAGTTATTAAAGGAACAGAGAACTGGTTTATTTCAATTTAAAAAGATAGGAAAACTGTCAGGACTGATAAAGTATTTTCCTCTTTTGGATCAGAAATGAGAAGCTGGGCTTAGATTCTGCTCAGTATAATTACTCTGTGAGTGTTAATTTTTCTAAGTATGATTCATCAATGAAGGAATGAGTAGAAGACCAACTGAAAGACTTTCTGATCTAAGATGAAGACAACAATTACACATTCCTTGAAAATTCTTCAGGTGGAGACAGAGAATTAGGGCTAGGGTGGAGGATGACTGGGACTCCACTCATTTGCCATGAGTTTTTACTTAAAAGACCCATAAATCTCCCAGCACTTTTTCAGGAATAGTTTAATATTTTGTAATTATTATTTGTAGCTCAACACATAAGAAACCCAGATTTTGACCATATGGCTTCACAGAAATTCAGTGAAAAATGGATCCAGAGAAAGAGAAAACACATCCAGCATCTTGCACATGGCTTTGACTTCCAGTGTTTTCTCTTATGTCTTGATGTTTTTTAGCAGTTATTCAATTTGCACAAGAACCAGTGCCTCATGAGTCTATACTTATATAGAGTATATACTTATATAGACTCTTATATATGTAGATATATATATCTAGAGCTATACTTACAGTCATATAGTTTCCTGTTGTACTCTAGGCTGACAGAGCTGCTCCAATCCAGAAAGGGTAGAGCTCCATCTTGCATTGCTTTGACTTGCCATGTCTTGCCTTCCCTTCTCTTCCCTTCCCTCCTTTTACATGTAGTTATGTACCAGTGCAGGTCCAGAGCAGAACTATTCCACAGAAGATAGTGTGGAATTGTGTATTTACTGGGATAAATGTTTCCCGAAGAAGTCAGTGAACCTTTTATGTCCATTACTGGGCAGGATGACAAGACGGTTCTCATGGTGTCTGGAATTCCTGTTCAAGATGCCAATCTTAGAGACCTGCCACAGTCTTTTATATTCTTAATATGTTCTCTTTTCACAAACTCATAGGCAAAAATCACAAGTATTAATTTACAGGTGATTTCACTAGATCTTTTGAAAGTTTTTTATTATGTGCTTTTAAAATATGCCATTCTGTTATTTTGATACTATTTTACTCTATTTCTCTATGGCTGCTACATAATGAAATCTTAATTTCTTTTACAGGTTAGTTTTTATTATTGTAAACACAATGGGCTGACTTTTGAATTTTTTTTCCAGGTTTGCCCATTAAATGCATTTAAACACATTTTAACATCATACAGAAATGTATTTAGAATGTCAGAGGTTTTGCTTGTCTATAAGTAAAATGCTACCTAAACATATTTACATTAGTTTAAATGCACACACACATTCCTGGGAAAGGATTTCAGAGCTCTCTTGTTTAACAATACTGCTATAATGTTACAGCTAAAAGTTCTTATTTTCTTTGTAAAAAATGTGTTTCTTAATTAAAATATTTGAAATAAAAAAATTACATATTTAGGGTAGGTTCAGAGGACAGAACTAAGGAAAAGAAAGAGATCCTCTCAGGGAACATGCTGCAGTTAGAAAAGGATAATATTTGAAGCCCATTTTGGATAACAATTTAAAACTAAACCTTGTAAAATGTAGCAGAATAGCACAAAAGAAATACTTGAATCTGATTTCCCCATTAGCAGAGATCACTGATTATATTGGACTTTTAATTTCTGATGTGAATAGTTTTTTTGTAGGGAAATTTTTGCCATACACTTGATATATGGATGTGAAAAGAAACGGCAAAGAAAACAACAATAATAATAAATCTTCTTAAAGAAGTCCTGATGCAACTGAAGAACAGTAAAAGATATTCTTCCTGAATGTTCACTGTCTTTATAGAGATAGCAAGTTGCAGAGCTGTTTTACTTCTCACCGCTGATGCATTATTTTCTCCCATGCTGTGTTTTGCAACCTTTGAAACCAGAAGACAAGTCTCTAAAACATAGGAAAAATGTATACAGATTTTTTTTTGTTTTGAAGCAACCTACCTCCACTGATGACTTGCAAGGCATCTTGCAGGTGGATTGTAATTTAAAAAGCAAAAAAATATACATAATTATGAGTTCTAGGGCTGTATTAGCAAACATTTCATGTTTTGCATCTGCAATTTTAAGTGTAAAAACAGCTGTTTCAAAACAAAAACCCCGTGATTATCAAAGTGAAGTAATTTACCTAAAAGACAGAAAGATAACAAAAGTTGCTTTGTGTCTCAGAGAATCTGGAAACCTATTCTATATGTACTGCAAGATGACAGTGACATAGAGAAGTATGACAGATGCAATCACAATACGGTTCTAATTTAGAGGTAGAAAAATAAGCTTCCCACTGAAGGAGTGACTTTAATGCAACTATAGAAAACACTTGCTCTGAACAGTATTTTAACATAACTTCTTAGTTAGAAAAGGGAAAGACTTGTATTCCTTTGAGTATCTGAATGCTTAGTAATTTTAACTATGTTTTTGTTATGTTTTATGTTTCCTCCTCCATACCTTAACTCTCCAAATAGTAAAAATATCTATGCATAAAACAATATTCAGCATCTAATAGCATATATTTATTTCTAAAACCAAATTCTGTGACATGAACAGTATCCTGCCTCCCCCGAGAAGGATTTAAGAGTTTCGAAAGCACCTTTGTCCTAGGAAAGGTTTGTTAATGAGTGCCAGGAGGAAAATATTCCTGCTTTTTCATATCCACTAATACTATTAAGGATCTAACTGCCAAGCAGCAGCATATAGGAAACAATGAAAGGTGGATGATCTAGGAAAAAAATAGTTGTAATTAGCAGACATTGTGGTGTTTACAAATTACAAAGCAGGAGAAAATTGAAGTTTCAGAAATCCAAATATTTCTCTCTGTTTGCTTTAGTATCCAGCCCAAATCCATTTTTTGACAGGCACAGTCTGCAGATAGGACAAGACAGTATGAGAAGGATCCTGTGGAAGACTCCCTGTTGACTTTGATTTCTCTCTTTTCCCGATCTTTCTCTCCGAGTAACCCCAAGTGAATCAGCAAGTTCTTCCATCATTACCCCATCTACAGAGAGAGTAGTAGAATTATGGTGAAATTTAACTCCCCAAAGAGATGAGTCAAATTAAGTTTTATGATGTGTTTGATTTAATTTTTAAATCAATGAATTATCTATTAGCAAACATTCTACATCCACAAACAAACTAGCAGTCTTTCAATTTGGATTTCTATTGTATCTGAGTTTCAAAACTCTAATTTTCACTGTGCTTTTAAAAATCTCTGATTTTCACAATGTTTATATAAAATCTCATTATCTTTACAAAAGATGTGCAATTTCTATCACTCCCTAAAAAATCTCATAGTTCTTTGGTGATAAAACCTGCAAGGTCTGTTCATCTGCTCATGGGGTGCTTGGTGCCAACTCTGTTATGGTTGATTGATATTGGCTGCAGAGGAGTTCCCAGTCAATGCAGTCCTATCACTCTCAGAAAGGCTGCTGTAGGCATCACTACCCAAGCAGCACCTACTCTGGCATTTCTGGAGAGTGAAAATTATATATATCTAAAAGAAAGAATGATTTATAGTAACTCATCCTCTAAAAGGCAGGAAATATGTGTGTAGCTGACATAGGCTGTGAAAACACTAAATAAGAAAGAATCAAAGGGAGATGATAATTAAAAAAATATAGACATTCAATTTTTATCCCATTCAGAGTTATAATAGTCACTACATTTTCAGAATTCTAGAGTTTTTGAATCCGTAACTATTTCTAAATATCTAGAGGTTTTAGAATTTATCAAAATATTATATTAAAGATTATTTAGGATAGGGCTTCAATAGGGTGCACTGTGATTTAGTAGGTAAAAATGTTAACATCACTTTTTTTTGATAACTACATTAGTCTCTAAGATGTACTGCTGCTTTGTTCATTGCTAGTATGAAATTGATAAAACTGATTCAAGCTGATAAAGGAACAGGAGGATCAGAGATAATTAAAAGGCAATAAAGGATTTCCGAGTCTCTGATCTTTATATTGTATAAAATAATAATAACTACAGCCACAGTAATTGAATATGTCACTAATCTCACTTTTTTTTTGATATATCAACTAACAGTGAAATAAAGTGCCTCATGGAAAATAAAAGCAAATCAGATATCAAAAGAAAAAAAGGGAAATGTTCAATGAAAGACTAAGTGTAAACTGCTTAGCAGAAGACTGAGGAGAAAAAAGATCTGTCCCCACTCCCAGTAAGTGAAAATGGAGCATCTTCTGCATAATCATCTTCTTGGAAATCTTCACGACCTGTTGATCTCAAATTTTGAGGATGCATAGTGGATTCTCACCCTGGCTTGCTGAGCAGGATTGTTAGTCTTTGGTGAAGAGTTAATTTATGCAGTGTTATACAGCAGAGAAAGGCCTGTACAGAGATATTTTGGCTGTTTTGTCTTGAGAGAAATTATAATATAAATAAAGAGTAAAACATTTAGAGTATACCGAAAGCATACTACTAGAAAGGACGGCTTTTTTCCAGTAGTTGGTGATCATCCCTTGGCAATAAATACATCCCTATTTGGTTTTTATCATTATTAGGGAGACATGGCTTTTACAGAAGATATAGTTCTTTTTAGAGAGTAAAGCCTCTCAAGTGTCTAAGTTGTTTGAAAAGCAAATAGTTTCACAAGCTAACAGATGGTGAGCTTCAAGGAGAATCTAAACACCAAAAACGTACCAACTTACGTGGTCATGTACTAACATGGTACAAATACACCACTCCAAGAAACTTAATCAGATGGAGTTTGATTACTGCAACAGCCTTCAGCTGGCAGTCTTAAATTGGTCTGAAAGGCTCATAATGATATTTTTAATATTGTTAGGTATCCTTAAAGCTAAACTGATGTAAGAGTCTGAAGTTGAAGAGCCCACACCAGAAGTCTGAACTGATTTCTAACTGATATCAGTTTACTTCCCCTGACTGTAGAAGAGAACAGAGCCATGAACATAGACAGAGCTGTCTAGGCTGAATCAGATGAATCAGATATATGAATGAAGTCACTCAGTGACTTGCGTGGAAGGAATGACACTTCCTACTACTGAAAATGAAGGCTCTTTCTGCTAAGATACTGAGGAAGAGATACATATAGAACTTGAGACGATAAGGGTTAGTGTCTGAGAGACCCAGCAAGCATGTGTTCTGTGCAAGGGCATAGAGACATCAAACAGTCTGACAAACATGGCTTTGGTAAAGACATAGGATCCCTGCTGTACTACATTATAACCCTTGTGTATCTAAATTAATGGCTTAGAACTTTTTTTACACATATAAATAGGTGTAACACACCTATTTATAGACTGTGTACACAGGCGATAGGAACATCAAACCTTCTGAATATTCCCTCTCCTTTCCATAATACACCACACTAGAGCAATGAAGGAAAAGTGCAAGTATAAGGTTATTTAATGTTTTCATAGAATCAAAAAACTTCAGCTGCCCTGCTTCCCTTCCTAGCCTTCCCCTTCCAGTCTGTGATAGGCCTTGTATATGCCTAATACATGTGAGAGAATGTGTGTAAGTAAAATACCTTTGTTCTGAAATTGCACCAAGTAAAGAATAAAGCTTTGTTTATCAACACTATATGAGTCCCCAGTGTTATAACTTCAAATTATGGACTCAAGGTGCAGAACAATTCAGAAAAAATATAAAAAAGCAATTAGGGCTTATTTTGTACAATTTTGTCAACGATTTAAAAGATCTTTTTTTGTGGTTCTCATGGAATCCAAATTGCCATGTGAGTCACTTGGACATCACTTTCTGTTTTTCTAGGAGCAGTCTGGGAAAAGGTTGTTGTTTAAGATCTGACAGGGTTCAGCTTTACCAAACCCATTGCACACACCCAATCATGCATTAAATTATGTGTTGAGATCAAAAAAGAAACAAGAGAGGCAAAAGTTAGCTGGGCAATTCCTTATGCTTTTTACTTATATATGGGCACTATTATTCTTTTTCCCCTACCACTGCAAATTAAAGAAGGGTTGGCAGGGACATGCTGTGCCGGCACTGCTGTGCAGAATGTGTGCTGTGCTCCATGGGGCACTAGTTATCATCTGTGCTGTTACTGCAGCATTCGCTCATGTAAAGGAGGCACCTGTGTTTCTGGCAGCAATAGAAAAAGCCCACTATCTGCTTTCATGTCCATGTGTGAATGGCCCTGCTGGTTAATGCAGACAGAGACAATATTTACATGCTGCCGCACTGAAGGGGAGGGAGGCTTTAGTCCCTTCCCTGTGCACACATGAAAAAAGCTGTAGCAGTGGTAGCCCTGGTCAGGGCCGCACATGCATTGTTAACTGCTCTTGTCCATCACCTCCTTCATGGGTGTTAAGATAACCATATCAGTTATATCTGGCTCATACACAACATGCTCTTTTTGAGTTCACCTTGGTGGTATAAGCAGTATTCCTTGCTTTTGATCCAAAATAGAAAAAAATTACTATGAACTTTACATTGAATTTGGCATTAATATCTTAGTGGCAAATGTTTATGCATTAGGTTATATTGGATATTGACATTTTTTTCTATATATTTATAAAACATGAAATGGCCACCATCCTGCATTATATTTTTCCCTGCTCTGTATGAAGTTCAACAATGAAGGAAGAGAAAACATCTGACAAGTATTAGACAAGCTGTTTATCGTATTTAGGCTACAGATTAAGGCCCAAATAGAAAATATATTCTACTCACTTTTATATGTATAATCTTGCACTTGTTCCTTTTCATCTGGCACACATAGAGCAAGCTGGAAATGAAATAGCAATAGAGGACTAAGGCGTCACTTTGAGATTTCTTATCACAGATTTCTGAGTAGATTCTGTCCAGAGAAGACATAAAATAGTGTTGGGAAGGAAGGTTTTAGAAGAATGGGGTCCTGAGCTACAATAGAAGACAGAACTTCACAGGAGTTCACTCACAGAACTTCAGTATTTCCAAAGGGCTTTGCAGGGTTTGTCAGAGTTGCAGTCAACGTTTAACAGAAATTAAAAATTCAAAGTCAAGCTTAATTTGAAAAGACTTTTAGCTAGTCACTTTTTGGCTTTAATTGACAAATGAAGCATGGAACCTGGCAGTAGCTGCCAGTACCTGCCAGTAGTCAACTCTTCCATCTGAATGTTAAACAGAACAAAATAGGGTTACATAGGAAAGAGTGAGCATGACAAAGTGGAAAAGGGGGAAAAAGTTGGCCCCGTAACAAACAATAGTGTGGTAAAGCAACTAATTAATTATTCTGGGGACTTGCTTTATTAATTGAAATCAAGTCCTTACTAATTTCTTTGTACATATGACAAATTTGTACAAAAATGGAAATGAATTTTTGAAATGGAGTTTATTAGCATTCTACTGCTGCAGTTCTTGAAGGCAGCTCTTGATCAATTACAAGCCTGTGTGTTACTTGTATGACTCCATGCACTCGCTGGACCATGTATAACAAGTCAAAAATAAACCTGTTTACTTCTGTGTGGTCTTTACTCTCTGCCTCCTGATCTTGAACAACCAGGACAATACATTGTAGATGATAGGAAGAAGGCATACTGCAGCATCACAGAAAGGACTACTGTTGTTGCAGCAGCTAGTAAATCCTCATGGAATATCCAAATATCCAGGATAAATAGGTAAGACTGAAGAAACAGTGTGTGTCACTGTCCATGATCAAATGACAAGATCGGTCAAAAGGCAAGCAGATTTTATAGAGGAGTGTTCAGTGTAAGGTCATAAGCCTTAGATGCATCTGTTTGAGTTACATGCACCAAAAGCAGACGAGTCCAGAAAATGAAAAGAAGGGCAAAAAAGCAAAGAGCTTGATTATGTAGGAAAGACAAAAGCCAAAGCAAACCCAAGCAAAATATTTATTGGAAGAAGTCTTAAAATCGAAAGAAATGGTCTTTAATTTTATCTGATAATTTTTCAGGAAAATTGTGCAGAAAAAAGTGCCTAGCTGTGAAATCAGTGTCCCTCAAAATAAAATAAGTAAAAATAAAAAAAAAAAAAAGAGAGGAAAAGGGAAGAAAAGAGAAGGAGAAAAAAGGAAAGAGGCGGAAAGACAAGAGAAATGAAAAGGTAGAGAGAAAAGAAGGTGAGAGGAGGAGAGGGGAGAGGAAGGGAGAGGGGAAGAAAGGAAAGGGGAGGGGAAGGAAGGGGAGAGAAGGAGAGGAAAACCCCATACATTAAAGCATTACAAGAAATGACAAATCCCAATCTACACAGAAGTCCTTCAGAGCACTAGCCCTAAAACTGTTCAAGGCCTGCTTGGCTGAGACTGGCCAACCTGGTCTAGTGGAAGGTATCCCTGCCTATGGCAGGGAGTTGGAACAAGATGATCTTTAAGGTGGATCATCATTTGTGTTTCTATGAAAACAGACATGCAGAGGAGAAGCTTTTTTCCTTCCTTTCTGCATGAGCGGTGACTCTGCACTGGATTACGTGTTGGTGCCACATCCCTATACCAAGATGCATGATACAGATAGGCTCTTGTCAACAACAGAAGAGCAGGGATACACCCTGACTCACCTATACTGTTCCCTTTTGTAATTCAGGTTCTTTTCAATGACAGAGGAGCTAATAAGAAGCTGGGGCACCATATACCACTGAGGAATGTATGATTGGTGACTGCACAGGAACTGTGAAGAGGTGGAAAAAATAGGGTAGTGGTGGAAGACCAAGCCATGGTAGCCTGACCTTTTTATCTCTCCAGGAACACCTGTGACAAAAGGACTGGTTGGAATACTTAACTAGTATGTGGAAGTTCTGTCTTTACATTTAATAAGAAACTTAAAAGCCAAATTCCCACACCAACTCCCCTCGAGTGTTCTGAGAGCTGGTATTCTGAGCTCATTTGCTTTTTGTTGATGCATCACTGCACCAACTACTACATTTGCTAGCTGTTTAAAACACACAGGAGAGATAATGTAGTTTTATATCCATGATCTGGATTTGACCTCCATTTCAGATGGATCTAAGTGTTGATCTCCCATCTCATAGGTGATTATTCTAATCACTGAGTGTGTGGTGGAAGACCACTAGCAGTTTTGTGAATCTAATTTCCTAATTTTCACCAAACATCTTGCCCAAACCAAAATATTTCTGAAGTGCTGAAGAATTATTTAAAAAAACCAGTAACCTCTTGTTTTGAAAATATTAATATTTTTTTCATATTGACTGAAACAATCACTCAATTTTCCACAATTCAGTATAATTTCTAGTATCTCAAAACCTCTCTTTTTCTTTTCCTTGACACAGATAATTCTGCAAAGAGAGTTTCACTCAGCTGTGGATATGGGATATAGGATATGGGATCTAATACTAGCCAATGTTTTGAGTCAAAATCAATTACGCTGTGATTTGATAAATCTAATAAATATCTAATAAATCATAATATCTAATAAATATCATAACAAGCTTAAGGTACATTTTGGTTGAAGTCAAGAATTCCATGCTGTTTCTCCAATCCCTGTAAACATGTCTGGATAAAAAAATTCCAGCTACAAAAAGTATCACAAAGCACTGACCAAACACTTCTCCCATTTATGGAACTTTAAGACCAGGTAGCTTGCATCTGGGTAAATAAGAAAAAAATTTCCATCCCTGTCTTAATCTGGACTGAACTCAGCTTATTCCTTTCCAGAGGAAGATAAAATATAAGCCTTCAGGATATCCTTCTGAGTAGAAACGTTTTGGAGACTGCTTTTCCCATTGTTAGGATCATGAAATGTCAAAGTAAAACACAAAAATAGAAGTCAGAACAAACTACAAGACAGATAGAGAAAGGGTACAGTTAAGCATACATACCTTTAATATTCTATTTAACTAATGAATTTTACCAAACTATCAAGTTGATCTTTCTTTTTAGCAAAAAAAGATGTCTGTAACTGTTCTGCTTAATATGCAACATCATTCTGTTACTGATATGAATGAAAGGATGAACCCCAGGCAATTACATATGTTGTCCTAACCTTTTTTCCTTTATCTAAGGCTGCCTTGTGAAACAGAAGTAGAACCACAGAGTGGTTTGAGTTGGATGGGACCTTAAAAATCATTTAGTTCCACTCATCTGCCTTGGACACCTTCCATGCCAACTTCCACTAGACCAGGTTACTCAAAGCTCCATCTAACTTGGCCTTGAACCAGGGATGAGTTAGCCACAGATTCTCTGGGCAATGTGTTCCAGTGCCTCATCACCTTCATCATAAAAAATTTCTTCCTTATATCCAAGCTAAACACACTATCTTTCAGTTTAAAACTTTTGTCTCTTGTCTTGTCACTAAAGGCCTTGGTAAAAAGTGTCTCAAATGTATTGAACATCAAAAGGTATTAAAATAGTTGTTTACATTGGACTTCAGTACAAATAAACCAGGTTAAGCTGTAATACATTTTAAATAACGTCTCAGGAAGCTACAAATAACAGTTGTTAGAATGGAAATTTCCTTTTGTTGTAAAACACATATATGTCAGATCAGAAACACTACTATGTTAGCATGAACTTCTTAGTCCTCTGAGCTGCGGAAAGTAATTGTAGAATAGAGATTTCACAAATGTTGTATTTCTCAGGTAAATTTGTTTTTTAGAAAGTTCAGTAAGTGATTTACCAATGCATAAATTGATAGATGTAAATCTTTTCAACCAAAGCAATAATAAAAGTTGTCAATATACTTCAAGCCTTTCTTATTTTTCCTCCAAAATACTTTCTACTGTGACAAGAATCACTTAGTTGGCGTTCTTTGTTTCACTTGAAAAGAAC
>WEIV01006082.1:183903-207612 GCA_013390005.1 Calyptomena viridis | reverse complement strand
CTGTTTTGCCACCCTGGTGTTTGAAGGGTGAGTGGCATGAAGGGGACTGGCTGCGGAAAGTGCAGTGCTTGGCCTCTAGACCAGGCATCAGGTTACCTACCCAGTAAGACCAGGGAGAGCCTCATTCCCTGCAATGCCTGTGGAAACACCAGAAGAGGAAGAGGTTTCTCTCCTCTTACCAGACCCTGGGTAGCCACAACCACAGCATGATTTCATCTGGCCTCACTGGCTACCTCAGCTGTGACAGGATAAAAGGAGGCTGCTCTTTGCCAGAGGTATACGTTGCAAAGAAAAACCTCAAAAAATGTGGGAACTGAGGTGAGCATTTCTGCCACAGGATGAGTAGAAGCAGCTTCCCTGGAATAAACTTCAAATTACTTTTTTTTTTTTAAATTTTTGTTCTTATCCTGCTGCAAGATTTACCTCAGGGCATCTTTTGGCTCCACGATGGAGAGACATTAAAGAATCCTAAGAGTCTGCTGTGGTCTCTACTGGTTCTCCAGATGTGTTTCCTCAGGAGGCCTTTTCTCTGCACAGATACCGCACAGAGCTTCTAAGCCTCTTTGCTCTTCCTCAACACTCAGCAAAACCTTCTTCCCACACCAAAGGCTTGCATAGCTTGTAAGCCAAAGGTACATTAACACATGGTTCCTCTCCAAATAGCTCATGTTACCATACAGGACTGCGAATGGAACAGCAGGTCCTATGGTTAGGATTTTATAGTCTTTTTTTTTGTCAGTTTAACAAGGTAATGTGAGCATTGCTCAAATGTCTGTTAAGGTGTTGAAGTCTCCTGCAGCCATGTGGTGTCACATTTGTTTAGAATCAGCCTTTCTGGCTTCAGTAAAGCCCTTTGGATGTTTGTCTGTTCTTAAATGTCTTCAGAGAAATCAATCTTCTCTTGTAGGTTCATTCAGTACATAAATTTAAATAATGTTTTGGTCCTGATTTTTGTAGCCAATTTTGATTTTTGATTTTAGATCTATGAGAGAAAATTAAGAAAAAATTTAATATGTAGGTCCTGAACGTCATATTTCTCCATAAATTTCAGAAATGTTTAGAGTAGCACAAAAGAGGAAGAAACCATTTTTTTATTTATTCCTCAGAAGATAAAGGAGTGTAGGAGTTACACCTAGGTATTCAGTTTGGAATCTCCAATATTCTGTCATTCTCAAAAACATAGAAGTACCTTACAGGGACTTCCACAGCCTCTCAGTTCTTCCCCATAGTTTCTACCATGAGGTTTCCTAATATCTGATCTGAATTTTCATTGCCACATAAACCTCCATACTGTATTTTTTTTTCTTTCTATGTTAATTCTGTTATTCTTTGCAGATTCTTTCATTCAGTTCTTGCAGTTCAGCACTGAGTAATGGATGTAATATTTCTTTCCATCTCTTTACAGGTTTTCACTCAACAGAAAGACAAGCCTATAGGCAACTGCAATCATAGTTCTATGATTAAAGACTTTGCCTAGGGGGAAGAAAGTAGGACTCAACTTCTTGCGTTATCACAGATCTTGCAATGCTGCTGGTGAACTGTGTAGGCCCACATCCAAAGAGGGTTTAGGCACTCATTAAAAGCTTCTTGTTCTACTCAGCTACAAGCCTACCTTCTCTTCTACATTTCCCCTTTCACACTGGCAATTTTTTTGAGAGATATGCCTTTCAAGTTCAGGTACGCAGTGGAAATGAACAGGGAGACCAAGCTTGCTGCTGTTGATGAGACTTGAAACAGAAGCTAAGCCATTGTCAGTCATGTCAACAGTGATTTGGTTTTAAGGCTTTGCAGACCTAAAATTCAGGCATCTGAAGAAAGGCAGCAATGAGAAATAGGGTGCTGATAGAGTCTAGGCACCTCCAATGATTAAGCAGGTCTTTTCAAGAGTTCAGTTCTAGGTTCCTAAATTCTAAGTCTCATTTAAAAACATCATCATCTTCCTTAATCCAGGCCTTGTGATAGCTCTGTTTCTGTGACTGTCTGTTTGGAAAGGGATTTCCAAATATCTACTCTCCCAAGTATTTTTATATATCTCACTTATATAATCCCAAGATTATATCTCACTTTGGGCTAAGTGAGATAACAGCACTTGAATATTTCACACAATCTGAAGCTGAATATTATCATGGAAACTGAGAAAAGCTAGAATATTCATCTTTTCAATCTGCAAGTTCAAATAAATAAACCACTTTAGATTTTTCTCATAACTAGCTTTATTTTATTCCTTTGTTAAACAGTCTAAACTGTAGGCTTACCATATAAACAGAGAAAATAAGAATAACCTACAGAATCCATAGTTCTGTGGACATGAGGTTCTCAGTAGGAAAACAGGGTGCATGTGGAGATTATTCTTTCAGGAACAGACATCATTTGAAGAGAATTGTTTCAAGATCACATTTCTGAATATAGTGTCTTTAACATTGCCATGACTCATTCTGCAAATATTTGGCACACATTTTTACATTACATATACTGAAACATATGACTTACTTTTAAATTTGAGAAGATGTTAAAAGTTGTGAAAAGCTCAGGTATTACAAAAAGATAGGTTCCAATAAAGAACTGAGGAACTTGAGTTTTTATGAAAACAATAGAAATATTTTTATTGCTGATCTGTAAAACTGAGTTCAAATGACTTTGTGAAATGTCTGGCACTTCCATCCTGGAAATACCACAGTCTCATTCATGCTGACCTCTTCACAATCCTGTGTGTGGTCCCAATTAGAACTCGATCAGAAAAAAACCCAGACAGCTGGGGAGAAACAGCAACTCATGCAGTTTCCATCCTCACAAACTGGTTGGTCTGGGACACCTAGAGAAGTCACTACTCAGATCTCAGTAAAATTTTTGAAGTAGTATTTCCTGAAATTTTCTAAAAAATTTTCTTGAAGGACGTACACGCCTTTATTTTAATATCATAGAAGGGTTTTTTTTACACCAAACTATTTGTGTTCTTAAAATGCTATCTTCAACTTTAAGTGACTTAGTGGCTTTTAGACAGACTTTCTGTAGTTTGTTCTGAAACAGAGAAATGGAGGCATAGAAAGATTGAGTCTTGTAGGTAGAAATGACTAAGGATGCTATGACTTGCTAGGAAAGAACAAATAAACTAACAAAAATTTATAGTGAATTTTGATTAATTAACTGTTTTTTTATCAAGCAGTCTGCTGATTTTATAGCTAAGTTTTGTTTTGCGATGTGATGATATTTCTTTTTATAGAAGCATTCCATTCTTTAAAATGCAAGCGAGAAAGAGAATGGTTCAAGTCTCCACTTTGTTAGAAATACCAGTTTAGCTGTTATATGCAAAAGTATTCTAAAAGGATTACTGAAAAATAGCCAGTATCGGTAAGCAGAAGAGCAAAAAAAAAGCTTTCAGAAATAAAAAAAAAAATAGCTTTTCAAGGAAGTGGTATAAATCATTTCCCATATGGCAACTTAAATTTAAAATCATAATAGGGCAAAGCAGAAATAGATTTGAGGAACAGATTGCTAACTGAAGGAGAGCTGTAAGAAAAGCATTTTCAAATGTACCAGCGTCATGAGAAGAGGGTGGCTTTGCCCAACCCTTCAAAAGGGGAGATTCTCTCAACCCTTAGGAATTTATTTGACTGTCAGAGTCCCCGGGAAATTGAAACCCTTTAATGCCAAACCAGTCTGTCAGTGTCCCATATGTGGGAGACCTTCACCAACAGATTCACCAATCACAGAGTATGTTTGATTTGTCCTTTCAGGGGGGGCCTGAGTCAACAGAGGAGGGGATCCCTCAGCGGGCCTTCCCAATGTGTTATTCTGCTGTCAACAAAAATTATTAGCACTTTTATAATGGAATCACTCTAACAGTTACAAAATAACACTTTTTACTAATACAAGTTGTGACAAGTGAGGGTTCTATGGTAGTCTATGATAGGATCTGCCTGCAAAGACACATTTAAACAGTATGAGGCAAAGCATAAGCACAAGTTCTAAAGCAAAACAGTCAACTGAAAATATTATGAAGAAAAAGCATGTTCTAGTTTCTAATGCAAGCAATTAATGCACACAGAGGTTACTGCTTACCCATACATGTGTCTCTATGTGAGGCGGAGAAGGAAGATTCAGCTCATCAGCTGCTCCAGCAGTGTGGTGGAAAACTTCTCCCAATTCCTCCTCATTTTCAACCTTTTTATGTATTATTTCTTTAGGTTTAGGTGGAGTTTTTAATAACCTTTTAGTCACAAATGCTATATTAGTGGTGTGATGGGCATATATTTTTTCTTGATGGATACCTGGCACAGGTCAAAGGGGTCACCACACTCCCGTTCTGTACGTGGTTTACTGAAGTCTGGCTGTGGTGCCTTCATACCACCCCATTCTTCAGTGTACAGGTGCTTATCAGTGTTTAGGGAACCCCTGTGGGACAGCGTGACCTTTATGTTTTCCAGGAAGTGACATCTGGAGTCTCTTTTGCCACTAGGAAATTGCAGCAGGTCCTTCCTCTGTGAATCTTATTCTGTTCTAACTTCTGACTATCTCTAGTCCACAATCAGAATAAGGAAAACTGACAGAAATCCCTAAAATGATCAAATGCAGGAAGGTCTAGAATGCAGAATATCTAGAATTATTTGCATGGCTCTGCATTGTCAAAAGCGTGATTTCCAGAGAGCAAAGAATCACAGAATATGTTAAATTGGAAAGGACCCACAAGGATCATCAAGTCCAACTCCTATCCCTGCACAGGAGTCCTGCCAAGAGTCACACCATGTGCCTGAGAGTATTGTCCAAACACTTCTTGAACTCCATGAGGCTTGGTGCTGTGACCACTTCCCTGGGGAGCCTGTTCCAGTGCCCAACCATCCTCTGGATGAAGAACCTTTTCTAATATCCAAGCTAAACCTCCCCTGATACAACTTCAGGCCATTCCCTTGGGCCCTGCCACTGGTCACCACAGAGAAGCGGTCAATGTCTATCCTTCCTCTTCCCCTCACAAGGAAGATGTAACTACAATGAGGTCTCCCCTCAGTCTCCTCTTCTCCAGGCTGAACAGACAAAGTGACCTCAGACGTCTTCATATGACTTCCCCTCAAGGCCCTTCACCATCGTCATCGCCCTCCTTTGGACAGTCTCTAACAAATTCATATTTTTCTTATATTGCAGTGCCCAAAACTTCCACAATATTTAAAGTGAGGCTGCACCAGAGCAGAGCAGGACAATCCCCTCCCTCGACCAGCTGGTGATGTTTGCCTGATATGCCCCAGGACATGGTTGGCCCTCCTGGCTGCCAGGGCACAGTACAGTTTGTGAAACATGTGACCCAGTATGACAGCTTGTAGCTTCAAGAGTGGAAGAGCCTACTCCTATCACACTTCTGTTTCTTTACCTCACTTCTGGGTGGGCACTCCCACCATCCACCAGCTTCTATTCTAATCAGTGATTTTCATAAGCATATAACATGCCTTGGTGACAGTGCCTGAAGAGCAAGGGAAGATGAAAGTTTATCTCTCAAAAGGAGTACTGAGAACAATAAATTCAGTGCAAGCTAACCAATAAAAAATACAATAAAATAAAACTGAAGTTACAGAAGAGAAAAATATATAGCATATAACCAGGAAAATGTTAATATTTTTTGAAAAGAAAACTAATTATTACAAATCTCTGACTTAAAATATATTAGGCAATTAAATACAGAATATCCACTTTGTACCTATATTTTCACTTATTTATTATTTGCTTTTTTCTAGGTACATTATCAAATTCTCCTAAAAACATGTGACTGCAAAGTTATTAAAAGATCTCATTAAAATCCAAAAAATACTAGATAAGTATACTATAATGCAGAAGGAAAAGATATCCCTAACTACGTAATAAAGAAGCACAACATTGAGTTATTTAAGAACAAGATCTAAAAGCCATGGTGGATCATAAATCTCTGAAAACATCAGCACAACACTGACTCAGAAAAGCAAGAGAATTACTGGAAAAACAGTGAGATAATATGAGACATTAGTGTATTGCTATACACATTTTGACCTGAAAGCTTCAAACTGAGATTACACATGAGGAGCTAATATTTTTAGAAAGTTACATTTTATTAAATATAAATTCAATAATAAATTCAAATTTTAGAACAGCGTAATTTATTCAAAGCTACAGTTACACACATTCAATATAGAAAACTCCACAACATTACAAAACAAACAAATTTGACAGGTTTCTCAGGCTGTAGGTTAATAAATATTGCAAATGGACCTAAGCCTGGTGCAATGCTGAAAGAGGAATGCCATCATGCTGGCTGTTCTGGACTACACACTCCCTACCCTGCTCTGGGCCCCTCTGAACATCTGTACAGAAAGATTAAATAGCATCTTCTTCAATAAACTTTCAACTCAGATTACCTTAAATTGATCACGATCATCAGCTGCAACTTCCAAACACAGATGCCTGCTCAGGCTTGGCTTTGATAGCAGACTGAGAGATGGTTAATGTACATCTTTGCACCTGTGAATTTAAAAGCATTCGTAAATCTACCACTTTATAAACATCCCCATAGGCCATACTAGGCTAGCCCCATTCAGGTGAGATAAAAAAATCTGCATCTAAACTACTTCTAGCACCTAAAAGAACCAACTTAGGTATTTCTTCAGATATTTTCTGTACTTTCTTTAGTTTTACTGCTCAGTTGCTGTAATTTTAGAAAGAAGTCTAATTTCTCTTCAAGGAACAGCATGCTGCATAGAAAATGTTAAATTTCTTAATCTTACTGCATGTTTATTGTAGACTACAAGATTAGCAAAAGGGTAGGGGTGAGGTTCTTGTGGACAGTAATTCTGAGTAGTAGTTGCTGTTATAGAAATTTCTCTAAAATACCTGGTGTCTCTGTTGGTCTAATAGTGAGTAAGAATTGTAATGACATTACCCATATGTGGCCCTATCTGACAAGACAGGTTTTTGTAGGCTCTGCTCCCTGTATAAGGTATTGCCTAGTGATTGTCTGCTGGAGAGTTTTCATCCTCTGAAATCCTATTTGATCTTCCTAGAATTGCACTTAATGGGAAAGACACTGAGTGACAAATTATGGAGTGATTTCTACAAGCAGGAGGGATGTAGAGGTGAGTAGATTCATTATGTGAAAAAGGGTTCAAAGACAAGCCCATAAATGTGTCCAAAGTGTCATTGTTTAAAATGTAACAGAAAAGGAAATGCCAGAACAAAAATCATCTCTATTTTTACTTGCTTGTGCAGTGTACCATTAGAAATGAAACAAAAAGAAAACTAAGAACAATAATCTAAATTTTCTTTTGCCATTTCTTTTCTATATATCCTTAGTAGAAACTAAAACAGCAAGAGCAAAATCAAGGTTTACCTAGACCTGGACACTGCACCCATTATATTCTTACGCTACAGAAAACACAACAGAAAAGAAAGGAAATTCATTCCTTCTGTTTTTTGACCAAAGCATGACACAGGTTTTCCACATGTGTAAGTCTGTGAAGCCTTGGGCAAGATACTCTGTTCATCATTCCTTTGAAATATTCATGGCTAATATTCTCCTGCAGATGAATGCTGGACATCTTAAAGAACATCTTTTATAGCTTTGAAGTCTCACAGGAAAAAGTTATGGGATGATCCATTGGCACATGGATTGCATAGCTTCCTACAGAAGCCCTGATTTGTATTGATTTCTCTGTTAATCCTGATAATACAAAAACCAGGTGCTTTTTAGTCTTGTGCCATTTACCTATTTCCATGTTCTCGCTTGCTGTCCAGTTACACTCTTTCCTTTTTCAGCAAATATCCAGGTGGCTGTCTCTTGCTTAGTCAGAGCTGAATCACTCCTGTGTGTTGCCAGGGCTTCGAAAACAGCCACACACATTAGAGCTATTTAAGAGCCCAAAGAAATAGATCCCAAATCATTAAATGAAAAGACCTTGTAGGGTTTCTGACTTTTCTACCTACTCACCCTGGTGGCATGCTGTTGCAGCATGGCTCTCGAAAGTCTCTGGGAAACAGAGATTTGTAAAATGACACTGAGAATATAGATTTCCTAGTAGATATGTAACCCTCTAATTTTAAGTCAAGAGTGTCTTACAGGAGACAGCCAAACCACACAATAGGAAAGTAATGCCCTTTTCTGCTTTAAGGCTGGGGAAAACTCTCTTTATCCCAATGACAAAAGTAACAAAGAATCTTTAGATTTGAACAACTGATAATTTTGTTGAACACTCCTTTTCTGGAAGAGGGCATGATAATATGGCAAAAGCATAATTTAATTGGAATAGCTAATGGAAAATAACTTCTATAAACCTTTTTTTCCCTTATTACTAGAGTAAGGCTATTGTTATGACTAAAGTAAGGTTACGTTTTCATTTTTCTTTGTTCCCATTGAGCATAGTTTATCCAGTCACTGTCACAACTCCATACTATTTGCTTCATGGTGAAAAACTTTGCCATTTAAAAAAGGAAAGTACTTAACATGACAGCAAAAAAAGCAAAAGAAAGGATATTTTCATCTGTGTTACTGAGCTTAATCTTAACTGATTAAAATCTTACAACTCTGAGTGGCCCCACAGTAGATTTTTTTTCCCCAAACATGGTTTTGGGAACAGTGAAACACTGTATTTTGTTGGCAAACAGTTACAAGAATTTAAACCTTTAATCAAGCCCTAAATGCTTCAGTTTATAAATTGTTTATGAGTTAACCAGGACTTTCTACACCAATCTGTTTCACTTTAATAATAGTCTGGACCTTTTCTATACAGTATTCTGTCCCCTACAGTCTTCTACTGTTCAGATCTGGCTACCGTTACAATCTGATTAAAATTAGTTTCACTTATAGAAAAGCTCAAATAATGTTCATGAAGAAGCCAGTGCTTCTAATGTTGAATAATAGTAATAATAATAATAAAGCTCTCTAAAGGTCTTTCTTCTTGCTCCTCTTACACACTATAAGGGAGAAAAGCAGGCACTGATTCACCTCTATGTACCCTCCAGCCTGCCTTGGCAAGCCTGATTGATGCCGCGGCACAGCTGTTTCCCTTTGCCAACCCAGAGTGAGTTCTGATTTTGCTCTGAGCCTTACACAGCTGCAGTTCAGCCGTGCTCCTGAGCCCCACGACCGTCCAGAGGGATTAATCAGCCGTACTAATGACAGGTCATTCTGTTGGGTCAAAGCATTTTGTCATGTTGTTAAGTGCTCGGAGTAAATGCTTAAACACTAAATACTAGCAGAAGGAAAGCACATTGGGTCACCCTCCTGTCAAAGAGGTGGCGAAAGAGCCAGTGGCAAACCTGTTCGATGAGCATTCCTGCCCTCTCGTGGTAAAACTCTGCTAAATTTAGTTGTTAAGTGGCACGCAGACTTGTCAAGCACAAAAATAGACTAGTAGAAGAAAATTATAAAATATTTATTCTCTCATATTGATTCACATATCTTTTGGTGTCTGAATTCCAAGAGGTCTTTGTAGTCCTTCAGCTTTTGCCTTCACCAGATGACTTTCTTAGAGATGTTTTAAATTTTAGTTAAAAAATCCCACTTCTGGTTTAGCCAGGTGTGGGAATAGTACTTGACACGGACAAAAAGTGGAGATTTTTTCCAGTTTCATGGCTACTCAGAGGTTTTCTGGTGTTTTGGTTTGTTTGTCTTTTAGTAATCAACAGAAAGTCATATTGGGAAAGAAATGTGTTAGGGTTGTAATTATACCACTTTCAAGTTTCCTCACAACAGCAATATACACTTCATTATGCTGAAACACAATGCACTGTTGCCTTTCATTTCCAAAATAGTTTGGCAACTACCTGAAAACCAAGGCTACAAGGAATCCTTTTGCTTTTTAATGTTTTGAAAAAGGCTGTTTATAAAGAGAAAATCATATCTTTTTGACAGCTCCAAAAATGGCACTTTGAAGAATCAAAACTCTTTTCCGTTTGTGAATCTAGATACTGCCACATCTGTTCATAAGATGTACATCATAAGTTAACTGTACTAGTACACTCACAGTCTTGACAAGGACTGAGTCACAGTCATCCTCCATCCCTACTGGCTTGTGTCGTGTGATGTGGTAAAATCCAGATTTAGACAGGCCTAGGAAAAACAGAAATATCAGCTGGATGAATTTACCTACTGTGAAGGTTCTTCTTGCATCTTGTCATAGTGAAGGGTTTTCTAAAGGAGGTTTGTAGCTGCACACATTCAAGGGGATGTACAGAAACACAAGCATTAGCAAATGAAATGGCAATACCATATATAAAATAAAGTATTACAAAAGTGAATAAGAGTCAGCTAGCAATGTCTATCTTCATTTCACAAGCATATTAACTATTCTTCTTTCTTTTTATAAGAAAAAAGTAGCAACCTATACAAATGATGAAAGCTTTATTGTTGCAGCTAAGAGGGAAGAAACATCTTCTGCTGTCATATTGAAAGGGAATATAAACTTTTCCAAGAAGAAAAAAAGAAAAAAGGCTACAAAAATATTCTGTTTAGCAGAGAATGTGAAAAGAAGCACATCAAAGAAAATGAATGTAGAGGCAGATATACACATTGCAACAAAGAAGGCAATTTCTTCCAAAAGTGTTGCTATGACTAGTCATATATCTGTAACATGCAAATCTGGCTTTTTTTTTTAGTGGAATGTATTTATATATTTATATCCAAAGGCTGTTTCATTATGAAAAATGCAGGGCCAAGAATTTCAAACGGGACTAATGATTTTGAGATCCCAAGTCCAAAGACCACAAATGAATTTTATGTTCACGCACATAAAATTGACAGGTGGGGATGCCAGAAATGAATGCATGTAAAAGGCATGAGACACTTGACCTGTGCACTGGGTTCATGAAAGGTAACGCATAACAATTTTACCAACCCTTGTAGTATAAAAATGACTTTGTGAAATACCTATCCCTATGAAACTCACCATTGATGGAAATCATACTTTCTAAAAATGCTTTCTGAAAATAATGCTGTCTTAAGCAAGAGCTTAGGTTTCAGGGAGCTTATTTTGATTTGCTGTTTTCTGTAATTTGCTTTCATTTTAGGATTTTCAGAGTTTGTTTACTACTCAGTACATTATCTGGGTAATTGTTGAAAAGACACAGTTTTAAACAGCCTGCTACAGGCATTCTTTTCTTACATGTCATTGACACTTTGTGTAGTGTTCTTAATTTGTTGCATTATAATGAGCCTCAAAGTGTTATTCACATAAACCAAATTAACTATTTAAAATAGAATATTATTAGGGTCATGTTATTAACTATTTCAGGTAGTAAATATGTCATAAAATGAGAGATAGAGATCATAAAAAATTTTCTCAGTGTTGGAAATAGTAATTTGCCATATATTGGTGTTACCTACATTCCTTACTCTCTAGCTGCATCACAATCCAGGCTACTGACCACTGCAGGAAAGAATGAATGAAACCTGTACACTAATGCCTTACGAATACATCTTTTACCCCCAATGCAAATTGATTCTGAAAAATAAAAGGAGCTTTTTTCCCTCTTCTCTATGATACAAGTAAGAGAATCAAGATATTTGGATACTTCAGCTATATCATACATATCCCTTGTTTACCCTTATTGAGTATAACAAAAATTTTAGGGAAGGGTCAGCCCTTTTTCAATTGTTGAAAGTATTTTAAGAAACTGTATTTTTCTCAGTTAACTAGGGAGTACCACAAAGTCCCCATAGAAGTGTAGAACATTATTCAGCCCACTTAACTTTAGATGCCGTATTGAGATATCTTCATCAGAAACCTCCTCACACAAAGTTCTCTTAATCATTGATGGAAAGTAACAGATGCCTCCAGACAGTAATTTATATGGTGGGCTGAGTTGCCTTTTTTATCTACCTTCCCCTGTTGACTGTGAAACATTTTATTTATCCTCACCCACCAGTTTTTTGTCTTATTATCATGGCTCTTCTAGTACATATGTGAACTTAGTTTGATTTTATTTAAACTTGCAGACAATAAACTTGGCTTTCTTAGTTGTCAGACCTTTCAAGAGCTGACCATGGATATAGGGGTTCCTTGGATCACAAGCTGAAAATAATTTCCACATAGGCAGTAGTTGCTATGGCAACAAGCCTTCAACAATGCTTAAGCAATTAGCTGTATGTGGGATGGATCTGGGCTTTTATAAGCTATTGTATCTTGATTTAATGAAAGTAGATTTCAGGGCATTGAAGGTTGGTATTGAAGGAGAATATGTAAACTGAAAATTTGTTCTCTTCAAATTTCAAATAGAGACAAAGAGAAAATTTGTCTCTATATACAGACAACAAGGCAAAGAAAATATCACAGTTGAGTGGTAAATGTTTGAGCCTTAGGGTCTAAATACTCATTAGAGCAAACAGGCTTACTAGCTTGCAAATGTAGCAAATATACAGAGTTTTGTTTTGCAGAAGACTGGCTGGAGCACTCATTGGAATAAAGTTTGGAAATTGTTAGGAGTCACCAAATCTGGAAGCTCAGTAGGTGCAAGGCTGCTGCAGCTTCTGGAGGCCAGAGGTCTGACTGGCAGTGAGGCTGTCCACGTGCCATAGATAGGCACACGCACGTGCACATACACACGTACACACAGACCTCAGGGTCTCTCCAGAAGGTGACCAGACTTTCTGCTCCCAGCAGACCACTGCCAGCAGCTCCCTCTGGCTGCCATGCCATGTGCCCCATTTGCCAGCTAGTCCAGTTTGTTGCTAGCCAGGATGACACCATGGATACACTGGACTCTTACTGCTGGTCCACCCCCATATGCACAGATAGAAAGTCCAGAGATACCCACACTCACGAAAATTGTAGAAATAGAGTTCAATGAGAAGATGGGACAGACTGCACTGGTCAGGTTAAGGCATGGCCGGACAAGCTTCCTGACCTACACCTGTTACACAAAACCAGATACTTTTCTTCCCTTCTGCCTCTCTTTTCCCACTTTTGTGGGAAAACCACCAAAACCACCCAAAACCATCTCAATCCCTTTCCTCACTTTTGTTGCCTGCCCCAGTCCTGTGCAGTTCCCAAATACTCTACCCTGTACCCCACAGAAAACCCTGCACCCTGGACAGGGTCGCTCTCTCTATGAGGTCACCCAGAAAGTCTCCTCATTGACTGTTGGCATTGGGTGCCCCCCAGGCGTAGGGGACTGGGGCTACTCCAAGACAGCCATGGGATTGGAGTGGGGTCTCTTGTCTCTGACTGGGACACGGATTCCCTTTGCCATCATATTTTTGGGGCTGTGGAGATGAGATTTTGATAGGGTGGTGGCTTTGGTGAAACCCCAGGAAGACAGGGGAATATTGAGGTTTCCCCAGGTGTGGGGCTCCTCTGCACTCCCTTGCGGATAGGGAGGCTGGGGTGGGGTGAAGTTTTTTTCGTACAAGCTAACATCAAGTTTAGGGACTTTGATCAAAATTAATAACATTTAATGAAAGTATTTTAACAATTAGACTATTAAAAGTTCAGTCATTATCTGAAGTTTCTCATCCTGTATCCAAAACTTGAATAAACATTTTACAGAATTTTATATGCTCTAAGGAGCAAAAAATTGCCAACATCTTAATGAATCAACTCTTCCTGATGGAGAGCACTCTACAAGAAAAATTTAAACCTACCATCATTGCACAACTCTAGTCCTGCACCTCCCAGCTACTATAATCAGAAGTTGACTGTTACAGATGAGAAGAGACTGTGTGTGGGTATTGATTTTAGTCAGGAGAGGAGCACAGTGGAGTCTTCTAGAAACACTGAGAAGTGATGCTTTAATTTTATTACCTTTACCCACATAACTTCTAGCCATAAGAAATACTGCTACTGTCTAAGTCTTTTTCTTTAGTTCCTCAGTTAAAACCTGTGTTGACTTCATGGAGACTTATTCTTTGTGGAGAGCTATAGGATGTTACTTGCTTGTGAATGGTTTGTCACATTTCATGTAACAAATGTGACTCAGCACAATAACTTTTGCACTGACGCACACATTGTGTTTGTATTCATATTTTGACCATAAAACATTTACCATTCTAAAGAGAAGATACATGCGCTGCAGATGCACTTTATTATATAGACTGCTATTTTCAATTCATCCTAACTTATGCATTGTCCTCTATGATATGCATTTTAATGAGTAGTTCAACAAATGAACACAAATGAACACAAATTCAACAATGAAACTAATACATTTTTTCTTCTGTCTGTATTTTGCATGTATCTGTTAGTCTTCACATAATGCATTTTATCAATCAAGTTGAATGAGTACCTCAGACCTGCTTGAACAATGGAAATTAACTTCAGAGGCCTCAAGATTTTACTGGTCATTGTCACTGGTTTCTAGAGCAAATATATGGATTTAAGTATAGGTTTAATTGTTTGTCCTCTAGACATATATATTTTCAGAATAGTTTATAAATTGTTTAGTACGTTTGCCTATATTAACTTGTCCTCATTTTCTTTTTGTTACAAGACAAAATTATTTAAAGCAATACGTATTGCTTATGGTCCATGGGACTTTTAACTGGGAGGAAGAAATATACTTTGATTAATCTAGGTCTGCATTTGGTCAATATCTTCTCATGAACGACCACAGTCTCTTCTCTGAGGACTTTTGGCTGTAACATATTATACTAGTGTTTTGACTGGGAGCCCAGCCTCTAGCCGAGAAAAAAAAAATATTCTCAGTTGGGCTTTTATGTGCCTTTACAGGAATGAAGCCAAATCAAAATATTTGTTTTTCAGGCCTCTGGTCTTTAAGGAAGATGAAATAAAACAAAAGCAGTTTTCTGTGGAATGCACATAGTTTTTTGCTAAGAAAAGAAAATTGGTTTGGTCAGAAGTCCAATTTTCCATTGAAAGACTTCCAATGTGAATTGTTCAAACAGTCATAAAATATAATTATAATATAAATTAATGAAATTTAGTCTTTCAGGTAGATCCTTACACTCACTCATACACAAATACATACATATTATGGAAGGACTGTTCGTGGGACCACAGTATTCATTTTACTTATTATTTAAAGAATCAGGAATAAAACAGTGAAGAGATGTTTTCTATAACCCTCAAACAAGTTAAAAAAATTATTTTCCTGTAAAGCGTATTGAGACCAACATCATTAACATGATAATCCATAGAGAAACTGCTTCCTAGCCTTTGATGCAGACACCTGTAAAAGATAACTAAGCTTAGATAAATTTTTAGAATATTAATTCACTGAATAGGTGTGGGTTGTCCAACTGTATAATTTTAAAAAGAAAGACAAGTATGGGATGGCTGTAGTATTCTCTACACTGCTTAATGAGATAGAGAATTAGCTCAACTTCAGATGTGTCATATCTGGTACGTGAATGGATTATTAACTTTAATGCAGTAAACGCAATGTTAGTCTCACATTTAACTGCATAAAAATCCAAGATAATGGTTGGGAAAGTCATGAAATAATAATCTGTACATTACAAGTCCATAATAAAAATAGTGACCTGTGTGTATATGTAAGTGGATAAGGTGGATGTTGAACAATAGCAAAAGCAGCGGACGAGAGGAGAAGGGACAAATGAAGATGCATACAACCTACGATTTATAGTGATATCATTTAGAAAGCAGCACGAGCACAGTCATAATCCATGTGGTTTCTACTCTTGTCACTGGGCGAAGCTCAAAAACTAAGAGATTATACTATGCTAAGGAACTGCAGGATGCAGGATACCAGCTACTGGACAGGGCACATGTATATTTGATTCTGCTGATCCATCAGGCCTGCACAGAAGTTAGATCAATTAGGCCTTTGATTAAGGTAATAGACATACTCAAAGTATTGTTTTCTAAGCTGGATTCATGCCTCAGGTTCAGCATAGATACATCCAGATAAACTCCACTCCCTTGTCATGCCATACAGTGTTCCTAAAACTGTACTTATATACTGACTTCTATACTTCTTTTCTGTAGATGCAGACAATGAGAAAGTCATAACATTTTATTACCTCTTTCCAAGGTTATGAAGTTCTCATTTGTAGCAATTTTTTCTTATTGACATCTGACCCTCTTTTACCATGCAAACACTAAACTGTTGTGATTACAGAAGATAAGTACAAAAGACCATAAAGCATTGCTCTAGTTTGAACCCTTCCTCCTCTCAAACAACAGCACTTTTTTCAGCAAATCTCCTTTCTCCATGCATTCCATAATAGTTGCCTGTGCCAGTGATATAAATAAGCTTTCTCTCCTGCAGAGCCAGCACAGCTAGGAAATACTAAGCTGCAAATTTTGTTCCATCTTGTATATCATGGGCAGACTTGTTTAATAGCTTTCAGCTGGATACACCTGTGCAATTCTGTTGAGGGAAACAGGGTGATAGTGCCATCCATAGAGAGCTTGATGAGGAATTTAGTGTAGCACAGATATAGGTAGGACCTCATTTGTTTTGCAGAACATTTGTAAGAAGCACTGATAAGTGACACGAAAAACACCCTAGAAAATCTTGATGAATTCTGAGGAATGCAGAAAAAGCAGTCAGAAAAACAAACCAACCAACCAACTAAAAATTGAAAGGACACCAAATAGAACCCCCCCATTTTATTTCTAAACTAAGCACATCTGATACAGAAATTCTTGAGAGATAATGGTGGTGAACCTACAATGCTATTAACGCAGACATTTTTCAGGACAGGGCCACTCAGACTAAAGCACTGATTAGTCTGTACTAGGCCTTTCTGATTTTTGGTTTATCACCACTTGGGAAACAGTTTTATACAAAACTGGCAAATCTAAATTCATATTGATAGAGGGTTTGACAAATATACCCAACATTAAAAAATTAGAGTTGCCTTAATTTTGTGATGAGAGAAGTTGCTCCAAAGGCCTAGAAACATTTGTGAAGACATCTAATCCAGAGCCTTGTTTTAGGGTGAATTTTTCTTGAAAATTAGCTATATTTGTGATTTGCGGAGTCATGTGCATAACCACTTCAGAGCCATAGAGTAAAGAAAAGTAATTCTTCTAAATTGATTACAAAGTTTTGTTCATTTATTGTCTTGGACAGTGTGATCGTGTGCTGTCCTACATCTGCGTATATTATAAAATGTAGTGAGAGGATTATATTTGTCTGCACACGCCTGCAAAAACGTCCTAATCACAAGTTTTGTAGACTCTGCATTGCTGAATCAAATCTTTGAGTCAAAGCTACAAAGAGAAAGATTTGTGTTGGAATTCTTCGTGATTATAATTATAGGCATTTAAAGAAAATGAAATGTTAGTAACTTTCCTTTTCATTTATTCAGGAAGAAAGGCAATTATTCTGACAGTATGCTTCATGTGTCCTTTAGGAGATTTAAAATTTAAATCATGAAAATATTTTCATGCATATATAGAAACAGAAAGTCCTACTTTTATAATTGTAGATTTTCACTTATCTTAGTAGAACTGTAGTTCATTATATCAATACATTGCCAATGTAATTCAATCTTGCAATCTATAGGACAGTTCTCCTATGATGTATGATACCAGTTCTGCAAGTCCAAATTCATTATATCGATGTATAAACTGTATCAGATTTGGAGATGTCAGAATTTTCAAGGCATTTCACATAGTGCGAAACCTTTTACTTTGGTGAAAGGGAGATTAAGGCCTTCAACAGATGAAAAATATCACATTATTATTTTCATTTATTTTGTATATCAATCTATGTTCTTTCTAGCTCTTCATGGAAAGGTATGAAGTAATTAACCTGATGCTAAAAATATGGTTGAAATGCATCACTTTTCAATATGCTTTGGCTTCTCTATCTCTTTTCTCCTGCTTTCTCTGAAAAAAGATCTTGTAAGATCTTTTCTTGCCTGCTTTGATTTGTATTTTTATGATCTTTTTATATACTTTGACCTTTTTATTAAGACGTCCTTCAGACCGGATAGCCAGCATGATATATTATCACTTGTTTCTTGCAGGATAAACATTTGTCTTATGCCCAAGAAAAGTTGACTTTATTTGTGCATAGGCAGAATTTGGAATCCTTGCTTTTAAATTCAAAGGTGTTAATTTGCTCTCACCAGGTGAAGTAGAACATGTGATTAAAGTAACTGTACAGGAACTGCAGAGGTATCAGTGTCGCTGTCTCTCACTGTGATATCCAAGCCTGGGGATAGTTTCTTTAAAGACACAGCTTCTGGAGTCATGTAACTTTGCAGAATTTGCAAAAATGGTACAGACTTCCTATGGCCCTAGAATCAAGTAAAATAAATGAAAACCATTGGGTTTAACTCCATGGTTTTAAAGACTTGATGATTCTGACTCATGACTTTTTGACACTGTTTTGGCAATATTGATACAATCCTTCTAGCCAACTCTTATAAAAGGGTTAGAAGTGCAGTGGTTCACTGACTTTTAAAACCTTTCTATCTGGAGATAGACATGAAGACGAATTGGGGCATGAGCAAACAGAAACATTAACTCTTCCAGACAAAACCCAATGAATTCAGAAGAGAAACTTTATATGTTTCCCAGTGTTAGGTGTGACTTCAGCTCCTGAATGCATTTCCATTGTTGAAACCTGTAATTGCTGAGCTGCTATCCAAATTCTAGCAGTACTTAGACACAAATATATCCCACCTTGCTGAGAATTCTAATTGATGTTGCTCAGTTAAGAGTGTAAGTTCATGAGCTTTTTTTTGCTAAAGGTAAGGGTCATCTGCAGAAAGCACAGAGGAAATTGTTGTTGAAGTCAGAGCAGGACAGACAGCCTGTTGAGGCATCCATTCTGCAGATTCCTGCAGAGCACAGAGTCCTAAGTCTATTGATTGCTCCAAGTGAAGTCAGAACTAAAGACAAAAATCCCTGATTTGCTATAGGAAGGGAATGGGAAAGAATGTCCTAAGATTTAAAACAGTAATGATACTCAATGATGACCCTATGAAGCAGGATGTTTTCCAGATGGTGAGGAAGAGACCTAAACAGATGAATTGTCATCTCTCATTGATTACAGAAATCATTAACTTGCAGCATTATATGTTTTAATATAAATTACATGGATAAACCCAGAATCTCATAGTTGGGTATAGACCATACTCTTTACATCATCACTTTTATGTAAAAAAAAAATTAAAAATCTACATTTATAAATATATCTCTATATATCAATTTTATATATCAAAATATTTAAAAGTTACATGGGTGAACATCTCAGTTATGAAATACAAGTATATAATAAGTGTGTATGCTAAGAATGTGTCTGCTTAGAAAAAAAACTGAAGAAAACAGGGTCCTAACTTGGTTAGCATCTAACAGTTCCAATAGCCAATGGGAAAAGACTATTCTCCAGGAGTTATTTATATTATATGTATATTTGTAATACTTCAATCTCCAGTCTGAATCTAGCAAAAGACATTTATCTCCATTCAAAGACGCTTCAAAATTCAGTTTTCCTACATAAATTGTTATCACACATAAAGTGCACAAAGGCACTTCAGAAATCAGGTTTCCTAGATAAATCATTATCATGATATAGTAAAAATAATATTTTTAATTACTAAATCAATGTTTCTTCCTTGAATCTGGAAAAGCATATCACAGGCAGCCAAAAAGAACATCACAGTGGAAATCACTTCTCAAATCACAAGGTGGAAATTAATGGGAAATTGCTTTTTGTGTCTTTGAATAAAATTGAAGGTGAAAAAGAAAAAAAAAGAGGTTGAAGGAGATATTTTGTGTGATAGTGTGGACATGTGTGAGAAACTCAAAGTTGTGAATTGTTAATCATTAGTTTTAATTGGATTGCTTAAATTTTTCTAAAATGAAGTGAAGGTGATTCAAATTTTCTGCATTAATCCTGTAGCTGAGTACAGTCACAATAAAACAGTCAATGAATGTTCTACAGTTAGCATTTACCTAGCCCTCTGCTAGCAGGAAACCTGCATGTAAAAAAAAAAGTCAGTGAAATGGTGAGCTGTAATGAGTAAGATTAGTAAATTCCATGTAAAGAAAATATTTTAACAGTGAATGAACACCAAGAAATTCAGAAAGTGATTCTCAGCAGATGTATTTTAATTCCTAATTTTGCAAATACATCCAGATGTGATTAAAATCAGTTTATTCTATATGTAAAATAAATCATCTACACTGTTTTTTAAAATAAAGACATTCTGTAAATAATTATATAGACTTGGAATATCCCAATCCTGCACACAACCACTGGCATTCTTATGACAAGTAGGACCCTTAATAATAGCAATCTAAAATTTACACTATGGTAGCAGTGAGCCTGTGTGAAGTAAAACGTTCCCTACCCAGGCATGCATTGAAGCACAACCTACAACTTATCTTTATTCACAAATATACTCAACAGAATGCTCATTAGGACTAAAGTACCTAAATACCACTGGCCCAGTTGTTTTCTGGGAGACCTTGTATTTCTTTTTCTTTCTCCATCTATGGACATACTTGAAGTCCAAAACCACACTCATCTTTACTGCATGACACAGCTTCTGCTTTGTAAAATCAAGTTTGGGAGCAACCAGTTCAGAGAAGATAATCTCTCAAACCTGTCAAAACTGCATCTTTTCTGTTCCCAGTGAACTGCTGTTAAAGTACAGTAATTTGAACTAGTTTGATATATATCTCAAAACCATAATTTGTGGCCAACATAGTCTCACGATTTAAGATATCAATAGATAGCCCTGAATTTACTAGGATGGATTTTTACTACAACTCTTGTTCCTGTGACTTTCTCTGGCTTTTTCCATTTTGGTACTAAATCTATTCTATTCTGTTTGTTATTTTCACAGCATGATGGACTGAAGTAGTTAGCGAAAATAAAACAATATCGTGTGTCCATGCAGTCAGGGAAGTTTTGGTTCATACAGGCTGTTAGGGTGTTAGTCTGATGGCCACCTCAATCTAAGTGCAGGTATTTTTCTAAATTCAAAAGTGAGAAAATATTGCAGCTGAAGTACTGTGTTGCTCTTGCTATGTTGTGTTTTCTATGCCAAGAAATTTCTTAAACTGTTAGCTGCTTTGGATGTTTCATGCTGTCCCTGGCAGAAAATAAAACACGCTCAAGATTCCAGAGGATTTTTGCACCTCTATTTTAAAGGACGTTGTGGGGTTTTTACAGTATGAAACACAAATGTCTGGGAAGTTTTTAGTGGAATTTGTGTTCTGTTATACTGGAACAATATCTGTATTATATGCCATGTCCACATTGATCCTTTGTGATTTGAACCAAGAAGTTTGCTTTCCAGCAGTTGTTGCACTCACTGTCCCACACTGATACCCAGTTGAGTCTGAAGCTTGGAGGGGAAGTTTTTCCCCTCCTCTTTTCTGGAAAACAGGTACTGGAAGGTTTACCTACCCGGAAAAGAAATGACAGAAATAATTGCATCCTATTTGTAATTAGTTTCATAAAGAAGTAAAAAAAAAAAAATCAGATTAATTCTTTTTCCCATTTGCCTCTCATTCTCCATTAACATAGCAAGCTCTGCAGTCTCTGGGAGGTAACCTTCATTAGTTTTGTGCAAAAGCAGGCTCTTCTCTGCAGTCCAATAAAAGACAGGAGAGGGAATCTGCTAAAGNATCCCATGCTGTGGAGACAAAGTTAAATTGCTGTGGTCTTCCAGGACCATGGAGTGATCGTGTTTAGTTTTCAAACTAATTTTATTCCTATTATTTAGCATTTCAATTCTTTAGTCAGTAATGCCTTTTATATTATAAAGACAATTATTTCTTGCTCATTCCTAGAGAAAGAAGTCTATCATAGTTTTCAGTCAATATTCCCTAAAAGTCAAGCCTTCCTCCACAAGCCAGGTTGTCCATTGAATAATATCTTTCAGGAAATAAAGCTTGTGTTGATACCAGTCACAGAGGCATACCGAAGAAGAGGAGAGTCAGGGGAGAACATATTGCCCTCCAAAACTACCTGAAAGGAGGTTGTAGCCAGGTGGGGGTCGGTCTCTTCTCCCAGGCAACCAGTAACAGAACGAGAGGACACTGTCTCAAGCTGCACAACAGGAAGTTTAGGCTGGATGTTAGGAAGAAGTTCTTCACAGAAAGAATGATTGTTCATTGGAATAGGCTGCTCAGGGAGGTGGTGGAGTCATCACCCCTGCAAGTTTTTAAACAAAGACTGGATGTGGCACTTAGTGCCATGGTTTAATTGATGAGATGGTGTTAGGTCATAGGTTGGACTTGATGATCTCAAAGGTCTTTTCTAACCTAGTTGATTCTGTGATTCTGTGATTGTGAAGGAGTAGACTCCTCCACAAATGCTGATCCACATGGCAAAGTTCAGTTTCACATTACACTGATTTGTAAAGCAAGCAGATGTGAGTAGTGAACAGCTGAGAGCTGTGCTCATAAATTGCACTAGACTACATGCACATGGCTGTGTTGCTTCTGGATGCACACTAGCTTGTGTGAAACTAACTTGGATAACTATTTACAAAATTTTCTTGTGGTTCAAGCATCAGAACTACCTTATGTGAACAGATGTGAGTGCCTTTTCAGTATCCTCAAGTTTTTCTTCATTTCTTGAGTACTGTAAAGGCATAACTTTTCTTGCCCTCATCTATTAAGCCAAGTGAGACAAAATGCAACTGTCTAGTTATAGGGTGATTAACTCTGTCTTTTCTCTCAGGTAAAAAATGTCCCACATACAGAGAAAACACACTGCATTTTTGTGAATTTTTAATGTATTGGTCTTCCTTGATAGTAATATCCAAAATAGTATTCTCATTATTTTTTAAAAATTATTGACTAAAAAAAGATTACTAAATGTCTTTATATCCTGTAATATTATATCCACAGTCTTGTGAATATTGCAGTCTTCCAAGAAATAACCATCATAGCAAGCTAATAGCATCATTGCACAACCAAAAGGATTTCTGTTTGGTTTTGGTTTAATGATGCATTTATCTTTAAGGGTCTTCTTTGCCTTTTCACTCTCTGATATTCCAAAGGCAGTATAAACTTTATCTTAACAAGAAAAAATATGGATCTTTATAATAAAAAATTGTCTGAAACAATGATATATATGAGCAAAATTGTTCTGTACATACAATTCAAAATGTTCCATCTTGAACACAATGACTCAGGATTCTATAATGGGTTTCAGTTAACTGCAATTCAGCAACCAGAATAAGTGATACTCTGTGCTCTTGTTTCACTTAAAGAAGCAATCAAAGCATGCTCATAAGTATGATCACTTCTTTGATGCCCATTGTTAGGCTAGAAAGTATTATTAGATATACTAATATCTTCTAAGGTTAAATAATTGGGAAAGTGTCATAGCTAAATTAATTTTTGTTAAGTGATTTGCTTTGTGTTGAGGTGTTCTTAGTAGAAGCCTAGACATTGGTTAACTGGGACCACAGGCCCTTAGCCAAATAAGAGAAGCTTCTGCTTCCCTTCCTCTATAAAGAAAAATAAGCTGTGATTAGCTGGCAGCCTTCTTCACAACTGCTTATGGGCAGTTGAGGACTACCACCCCTTTGCTGCACAGCAAGCGCAAGTTAAAATCCCCATCTTTTTTGTTCATCTGTGGTCACAGATTTGCCACCTCAGCTGTCTCTCTCTACTTTGTCTCAGTTTTATCACTCCCCTCTATGGTTTGTCTCTGGTATCCAAAAATAAGCATAGTACAGAGCTGCAACACTTTTCAGTCACTTTTTGCAAGTCACTGAACTATGGTCATGATTTTAAACTCAACAACATATTTTTAAATAGGAAAAAAAAAGGAAAGTTTAAATCTATTTCTATTAAT
>WEIV01006082.1:140476-179023 GCA_013390005.1 Calyptomena viridis | reverse complement strand
TCAAACTCCTTTAACTCCCATTTAACTAAAGTAATTTTAATCTGAAGACATGTAAAAGTTGCACACAATTGTCTTGGTATTTTGGCTCAGTAAAAGAATTGTTTTCAATGTTAAGGAATTATGCTTTATTTGTCATTAAACATGTGTTTATTCAATTTCAACACAGCCCTTGTTTTTCTACATCTGTCCCCCATATTAGAAATGCTGTTAGCATTGGGCAGTTTCTTTTAATAATCTATTTAACAATTATATTTAAACATACACATGCATAGGTGCATGTATTTTAAAATATTATTTTAACAAATATCAATACAATATCTGTTATGGAATACAGAGTGTCTTAGTGTTGGTCTAAGCACTGTTGTGCTTCCCTGTTCTAGGATACACTGCCCTCCACTGTTGTAGGATAGATATCATTTTAGCACATTTTGCTGACTAAGACAGAATCCTAGCCTAGAGCCTAAAGAATCATAGAATCATAGAGTGGTTTGGGTTGGAAGGGACCTTAAAGACCATCTAATTCCAGCCCTCTGCCATGGGCAGAGATGCCATTCACTAGACCAGGTTGCTCAGAGCCCTATCCAACCGGGCCTTGAATGCTTCCAGGAATTGGGCATCCACATTGTCTTTACGCAGCCTGCTCCAGGCCCTCAACACCCACACAATAAAGAATTTCTTCCTAATATCCAGTCTAAATCTACTCTCAGTTTAAAGCTATTCCTCCTTGTCCTAACTCTACCTGCCCTTGGAAGCAGTTTCTCACCACCTCTCTTGTCATTTTCCTCTAGGTACAGGAAGGGTAGTCTAAGTTATCTCCAGAGCCTTCTGTTCTCCAGGGTGAACAATCCCAACTCTCAGCCTGTCTTCACAGAACAGGTGCTCCAGCCCTCTGACCATCTTTGTGGCTATTCTCTGTACTTGCTCCAACAGGTCTAAAGCCAAAAAGGCTTATATTATTTTTTTCATATAAACTGATGATTTTTAAAGCATATTTTGCAAGAATAATTTAAAGCATATTTTGTAAGAATAACTCTGTCGACCATATAATGTGATCATCTAATACAGTTGTAATTTTCTCTTCCTCGTTTTTCTTCTAAGCATTCCTTCTTACCTGTGTACTTTATTGGCTGTGATTTCATGTTTGTCTGAATTTCATTAATGCAGATGTTGAATTCAATTCATAGCACAAAATCAATCCCTCAAAAGCCTACAAGGAAGCCCTCATATAACACTGATGTACCACTGACATATTCTTTCTCTCTCTTATTCATTTAATAAAGGAATGTGTTCATTCATTTATGCCTTACTGTGTTTGCATGGTTTAGTCTTTTAACCAGAATGCCACAGTAGTAACATACAAAAACTTCTGCCACTTCTAGACTATGTTTATTAGTCATTTTTATTGAAAAACGTCTATCTCATCAAAGAATGAAAGCAATTTTCTATGATAGATCTCTGCTTTTTAAAATCCTGCTTATGAGCATTATTAAAATACTTCTTGAGTGGTTCTATACAAAATAAAAAATCCTGTCAATTTTCCTATCATTTCTCCATGGATTGATGAAAACCTAGATATAAGCTATGGTAACTGTGAATCATCTCACTGGTCTTCATCAATATTGCTGTAATTTTAGTGGATTTATAGTCCTTGGAACTGCCAAGTGCTTTAAGGTAATTAAAAATTACCAGTGAGCTAGCTATTTCTTCAGACAATTCTTTGGACTTCAAGTACAAGTTACCTGAACATCCAAAGCAGATGCCACCTTACTTTCTTGATGGTGACTTAAAATTAAGAAAGTCCTTCTTCATGCCACACAGTAGGAATATTTCACCTTTCATTTCCAAGTTCAGAAATATATGTGAATACATACGTGGATGTTAAAAACGAATCTCTTTTATTGGCTAGCCTTGCATTTTTTCTTCAGAGTCTTTATTTTGCCTAATAGTGTCTATGCTTCTTTCCATTGAATTTCTCTAAGTACAGTATTAGCTTTTGTTTGTAATTTTTGCTTTTATTGATCCAGAAGAAAGTCTACTGAAAATCATCCTCTGTCAAAGAACTGTAAAGGAAACCAATTATTTAATAAATGCCTTTCAAAGGACTCAGCCTTTTTTTCCTCTCTCACACACAATGATTTTCTGATTGAGAATTGCAGACTATCTGCAATTATTTTTATTTTTCAGTTTTAGCTGTTAACTTTTCTGAATAAACAAAAGATAAATAGAAAACAAACAAACAAACAAACAAAAATGCAGGAACATCCAAGCAGCCCAGCCTCTGGAGGAGCCTAGAGACTGTCACTTTGATGTGTTGTTTTAAGGAGCTAGCCTGGAATAGAAAGAGAGCGATTCTGTTTCTCCCAAAGTGAAACTTTTCTAGAAATCTACTCCACTTAAATACATGCACTTGGCTTTTCCTTGCACATACAAACTCAAATGAGAGTGTGTAAACCTCTAAGTGTACCTTAGAGGTTAGATTAGGTCCTACAGAAAGACTGAAAAACCTATGCTTTTGTCTCCTCTGCAGGTTCATTTTATTTCTGCTCATTGTGAGTTCTAATTTTAATTTTAGCTTATACTGTTCCTCAACAAAGCTATTGAATTTTCCAGTATTTCAGGAATCTGACAACTGGAACGCAAGCTAAAATTTCAAGTAAATTCTGTGATTTATGACAGGAATGTTATTTTTATTCTAATTTTTCATCTGAAATGACTTCTTATTCAAAAATATTTCAAAACACCTAAGAAAAAACAACTTTAAAATAAAATGACCTTTCTGAGACAAAATAGAATACTGAATGCCTCATTTCTGAATAGTATGATAGGAAAATGGAAAGATGAGATTTATTTTCTTCACTGTTAATGAGCCGAGTAATGGTAGGACACACAGTGAAATATGAATAATATTTTCCCAGAGGACATTTCCTTCTGATATATAATGCTCTGTTTTCTTTTAGCAGGCATTAAGCTGATTCTGTACAGAAAATTCAAAGAACTGACAGTAAGGCCTAAGTTACCATTCAATAAATTGCAGTGGGTTTCAGAAATTTAATCTTCAAGTACCATTTATTCTGGTGCTAAAATATTGATTTAATAATTGAAAAAATCGAAATATAACTTAAAATAAAAAACAGAAATTAAAACATCTAAAAATAGGCATTTTTTCTTGTACATTTGCTCTAATACAATATTATGATTATCATTTTCTAGAGAAAAATAGAACTAAAAGAATGTAAATAATGGGTCAGTAAATTTGAAATGCCCTCTTGGTTCATAGGGTAACAAGTTACTACACCAATATGTTAACAAAACTAATTCACCACAAAGTATGTTATTCAATAGCTAAAAACTTGATTTTTGAGTATTTTTTACAGAAATTATTACATTCTCCTACTAGAAGGTCCCAATTGTCTTTCCACATTAAGTCAGCTACCATTAACACTTATGTCATCTTAACCTTAGTATAATTTCAATATTGTGTCAGATCTGCCTTTTCTTACTTCCACAGATAATGTGGATTCTGAAACTGATTTGTCCTTGATCCCGTGAATACTTAGTGACACAAACAGAAATTACATCAGTATAAGAAAAGGAATGATGGCCTTTCCACCAGGATACAAATCTAGTCTTCCATATTTCAGCTCTTTCCTGTATTAATTTTCTGAACTTGGATGTTCTTTACCATGTGTGAGACAAGAGCTCCAGATTTTGCAGGTGGGCCCAGGAATCTACTTCAGTCTAAACTTTGCAAAACTTAATGTCAATGTTTTCAGATGAGAAGCTATTTCCTGGAAAATTTCTAGCCAGTTCTGCAGTTGAGTGGGTTTCAGCTGATTGTCACACAACCCAGTGGTTCTACCTTTGTTTCGAAGTGTCCAAGATGTAGTCTTAAAAAAGTAAAATGTTCCTTTCCTCAACAACTACCATGCTTTGACACTAAGGCCCAGAAGATATGAATAAAGAAGTTTGCACAAGGTGAGCACTGACAGTCTGTTTTATTAATCTTTTTTTTTTTTTTAACTCACAGCTATTAAGAGAAGAAATTTACAAATGGTAAAAAAGACACAGTTCCTATTAGAAGAACAGTAAGTAATGTTTGTCCTACGAAAATGTGGCACACAGAAGACAGCCAGTCGGCCACAGTACACGACTGTGCAACTACAGTCCCAGAGGTTTTTTGAACTACAATCCATTCCTTCAAATTGTTTCATTAGGAGGAGGGAGTCTTTGGCATCGAAGTGTTGTCATAACATTTTGTAAACTGACTTTTAGCTAAGTCTGTATGAAACTTGGTTTATTGACAAGGTAACATCCATCTGAAACTTACTAGATGCAAAATGAGCTTCCAGTCAGGTCACCATGTTCCATGCTGCGCCTTCAGAACTGCTGTTGATTTTGTTGAGAGAAGTTTAAGTTTCTCTAGGCCTTGCAATACCTCTCATCACATCCATTATCTATTCATTCTATATTCTATATTCTATATTCTATTTCATTATCTATTAAGAACCACTATTGTAAAAAGGCAAGCCTGTAGAAATTATTAGCAAATAAGAATCTCAAGGCATACGATGTTAATTTAATAATAGCTACACAATATATTAGAATTGCTCATTCAGGAACTGTCAGAAACAGCTCTACCAGACTCAACAACATAATCCTTAGCAACCTCTATAGCTTTCTTAAAGAGATATTATTTTGTGACTCAACAAGGATTTAATATATCAAGATATATTGCCTAAATTATGCAGCATGTTAAAAAGTAATGGCAGAACAATTTTATACAATTATAATTTTACCTGTGGGACTGATCATTACTTGATTACATGATGCTGTTGTCTATTGGTTGTGTAACTTATTTATAGCTGACAGTGAAATCAAATAGTCAATGGATAATTATCTCCCACAAAAAAGTGGCAAAAACTGTAGTAACTTTAGCATAGGGACAATGTGTTATTAACAACTGTGAGGGACAGACTTGAATTCCTCAGCACTTGCAACACCTCTCCTTCCCCAACACTGACAATGTCCACTTCATCCTTCCATCTGCCATATTTCATGAGTGACGCACAAACATCCATCCCATTCAAAACTTCATGTTATGAAATTACCCATTGACAGGAGAATCACAAGCATATGTTTGTTGCTGTTTTGGAAGGAAGTGTAGGAACTAGGAAGATGAGAAGTGGCAGCAGCCACCTCCTGATGCAGAGAGTTAATCTGTAGCAGCCACTGTGAACTATAAGAAACAGCAGGAACATCTCTTTTTTGGAATGTTCATACTAATGAAGGTGGCATTTTCCAGCTTTGCTGTTTGAACATGTGGTCTCTCTCTTCTTAGGATCTGATCTTTAAGCCAAGATTTTTGTCAATATTTCTACAGGTCATAAAGCATACTGAGACATTTTCAGAATAATCAAAGGGATGCTTCACAGCAACCCTTCAAAGACTCTTTTAGTGCATAGCCTAAGGAGAGGTAAAAGGCAAAATGGCATTGTTCGTGGTGGATTGTCATCTTTCCTCACTTCTTCAATGAGTTTTTTTCATTCAGATGTTTGAGAAAATGAGACTGTATGGAGAGTTTGAAACTATAAAACCAACTAGGAGTCATCAAAAATCATTGGATGATGAGTTCAGGTTCTATGCAAAGATTTGTCAGTGGCAACTGACAAACTGATTGGATGAATCATTCAATTTCTTCTGGTCATTATAATTCCAGGAGGGTCAGCATAGTTCCTAAAGCTTTGCTCATGGCAACTAAAGCCTAACTTATTGAAAAGTTCTACAGAAATTAGTAGAGTAAAATACTGTGGCAGAAATACTGACACATCTTTGACTGATGGGTATTTCTGTATTTAATTGCTTCTGAAGTAGTTTCTGAAAGTCTTGAACTTGCATGGCATTTGGTTAAAACCTTGCTTCTTAACATAGGCAATCTAATTTTTTCATTGAACTAGTTCTTATTTTCCACTCTTTCACAAGTTGACCGGACAACTCTCAGTGTTGATACATCTTTATCTTATTGATCTTTGTTAGTCTAGACAGAGGTAAAAATGTGATGTACAGGCTGCTATTGCTGGTGATCTCTTATCATTGAACGAAGGAGAACAAGTCTGTGTCTATTGACTGTCTTTGGTTTTGTTGATGGATAGGATGCTGTGATCTCCATGCAGACCCCTGCGGGATGCCTTTCAATTCTTTTTTTTTTTTTTTTTTTTTTTTGTTTGTTTGTTTTTTCCTCAGACATCCACACATGTCTGAACAACTGATTTTATTTTAACAGGATAAGAGAATAACAGATTTTTATGACTGTTGATTAAGTATAAGAGCTTTTTTAAAACTGCACTGTAGTCAGTCATAGTAAAGTGACATTTTTTCTTGTTGTTCAACAGAACAACAAAATTTCTGGCCATTTTATTCCTTGCAAGCAAAAAAAGCCAAATTTTTTTAAACATAATTCCCCATTGGAAAGTAGTATCAAAGGAAAATGCTTTCCACTCAGACAGAAAACCACTGCCATTTCATTGCAATGTGATGAATAATTTATAATAAGTATATGCTTGGTAAGAGTAATTATTTTAATTCTGTTGGAATTTTATTAGATTCTGGGTATAAGTTTAAGGTATTGAGAATAAAAAAGAATAATATTTTTCAGTAACTTAGAGTAAACAATTTAATAAAATCTAGCCTTACTTATCCTTCTCTGAAAAATTCCATAGTGCTTTAAGTGATGTCCGATAGCTCCTTCAGAATCATTTATTTAAACAATGTAAAATATAAAATTAATGGGCTCTGAAACACTGTTCAGCTTGTGCTAAGGAGACTGGGGAAAAGTAGGAAAGATCTGTTCTCCCAGTTCGAATCCTTATTTCACATATTTGCTGATATTAAAAAAGACATAGTGTTCCTTGTGAAGCCTGGCTTTTAGGTGCTCAGACAATATTGCAGGATGAGTCACAACAAAAGTGTCTATCATGCTCTTAAGCTTATTCCATCTTTATTATGTGATGCCAAACTGAATCAGCATAGACTGACAGAAAAAAATGTCTATGGTAGATATTACAATTATTTTTTCAGAAGATGAAAAACAATGGGAAGTGGAAGGAAGATTTCATCAAATTAAAGGACATAAGACAATGTATAGCAAAGATATATAAGATAAAGTTCCAGGCATTGCACTGGACTGGACCTAGTGAACTCATTTCACATCTTTCACATCTGCTGGGCCAGACAAGTTTTTGCAAATGACATGGGCAGTGACAAATTCCATGCTGATGTTCCAAACCATATTGGATAGTGCAACACAGTACAAAAATGTGTAAGCAACAGTCAAAGAACAACAAAAGAAATTAAATATGTCTTATGTGTACTTGATTATTACTCATTTCACTCAAAATAATAAAATAAATGTTAACAAATTTCTATTTTGAGGAAAAATATAGTAAACCATATAAACTGTACTGATTAAACTGTTAAACTGACACAATTTATATAGCTCAGAGATGTTTATTTTTTAAAACCTTTGCAATGAAGAGTGTACTAAGCTATATGGGGTAGGTTGTGCTTGATTAATTTTATGGATTGCATTGGGTAAGTCTTGGTTTACTTGCTGAACTCAATACTGTAATAAAACTTTCACTGCATGTTTGATGACATTGAGTGCCATTTTACTGGTCTGCGTAGATTGCTGACTAGGGTTCCTCAGTATTTCAGGAAAACCTTTGGCATTGATATGGTTTCCTTGTGGGAAATGCATAAATTAACAAAAGACTTTATTGATGACAAATGTATTTAAGTGGAAACGATGATAATTTCCTTTAGATCTGCTAACTGTAAATAACAATGGACTCTCCTGGTTGGTTGCTGGGGTTTTTTCACTATTGAAATCAACTGCAAAACCACAGTACAAAACTATTGTTTATCCCAGGAACTGCAATGGAAGAGATATCTACTGTCTAAATTTCCCTTTTGTTTTCTATTTCCCTCCTGCTGCCCTTGTATGTGCAGAGATACTTTAGGACTGGATTAGCTATCCTTTCTGAAAATACATTTCAGATAAGTGAATGAGATGTTGAAAAACTGTTACATGGCATGGAGTAAAATAGGTACTTCCAGAGCATAAATCCTCTGATTCTGACAAATGTCATGGAATGAGATGAATTGCCTTCTAGAGAGTCTTACTTCTCTTCATGGGAAGGGAAATGAAAGCACAACGACTAAATTAAACTTGGATACTTAAGATATTCTACACTTTTTGATTCAACATATTTTTATAATGTGTTTTAGACCTTCTAAACACATCAGGCTCTTTTTTTCTTACTATCTGCAACACTGTATCTTTTTTTCATCCCTAATGAAATGCTCACATCTCTTAGGATAACTTTCTATTTGTCTTTCTGTCTGCACAAATTCATACATTTACCTTCAGTGAAAACCCAGCATAGTTTCATGCTCTGATTAGGACTTTGACTTGATGGCTCTGGAAACAAGACAAGCTGAAAAAATATATCCTTTATTGGCCCCATTTTATCCTAGAAAGGTTGTAAACATCAACTTACGTGCCTAGAAATAAACCCAGGACATACGACATTCTGTCTTAGAAAACCTATAGGCATTTTAAACCACCTTTTGGTGAAAAACTTATCACTGAAGAACTATCTGACTAAGAAGCACTGTCAAGAATTCTGTGCAAAGGACAATTTCATGATCTTATAATTCGTGTGAAAGAATAATACTTTTTTTAGAGATGATGCACAAAATTTTTCTCTAACAGATGGCATGTACATTCAGTCTACAATTACATGGTCACTTACATGCAACACAAGTTTCTGATCCCACCTGTTCCCTCTTCATTCCTTTTGCCTGTTGATGTAATTTCCCTTGTACTAGGCTTTTGTGTTTAAGCAAGGATCCGGACCTAAAGAAATTTAACTGCAAAAAATGTTTTTTTTTCAGTACCTCAGCTCACTGTTCAGAGATCTAAGCTGGCTGAAAGAGGACAGAACCATGGGTGTTGGGAGCAAGGCCAGAGTAACATTTCAGTTTTAGCTCTCTGCCAAGCTGCTTTCCAGACAACTATCCCTGGGCCTATACTGTGTCTGGGATTATTCCTTACAGGTTCAGGACTTAGTAGTTTCTCCTGTTTGACCTTGTAAAATTCCTGCCCAATTGTCTAGCTTGTCCAGTTCTCTCCGAATGACAGCTCACCTACCTGGTGTAGCCACACCTCCTTCCAGTTTTGTATCATCTGTAAACTGCCTGAGAGTCTGCAGTGTCCCATCATCCACATAATTAATGAACAGGTTATAGTATTAGCCTCAGTAGCAACCCCTAGGACACACCACTAGTGCCTTCTCTGGAGCATGACTCTGTGTTAGTACCGGTTGGGACCAGCTGTTCAGGCATTTCCAATCCACCTCACTGTTTGCTCATCTAAGCCATATCAGCAGCTACATGAGAAGCTCAAGCCCTTTGTCTATCTGTGGTATAACTGGGTGTCCTATAATTCCCTTCAGCCTACTTAGAGTTTATTAGTATTAGTAATACACTCAGTATTTTCTTTTGTTCTGTATTCTGTGCAGATATTTATCTTGTGTTAAATGTTTAGTTTTTTTAAAAATTTTGTTCCTGCCTCTTTTATTTTTCTCCAAATGAGACCATGCCAAGCAGGCAATATAAATTCAAGAGGCAACAGTTTTTTAATAGTCCTTTTTACTTGTCTTTTACTGAAGTGCACATGGTGCCCGATTCATTTCCTGTTGTTGACATTGAAGATGTGCTCTTGTGACCTGAGGAAGCAAGGTTAGTCTTTGGTGATGCATGCATATATTCAACCATGGCCACATGCTCCACTGTTTCTAGAGACCAAGTACAATATTAAAGCAAAGAAATATCAACAATCCTGGCCATATATTATCTCTTGCCAATCTATCTTGGGGCAGAAAAAGTATTTTTAGAAGAACACATCGCACAAAATAATTTGTGAACTTTTTACCTTTTTTATCTTTCAGAGAATGCAGACTGCATTATAAGCAGGAATAGATACAAACTTCAGCTTTGCTCATGATAGAAAAATACCAAATGTTGACGGTAGGAACCTGGCTCTTTTTTATCAAAGCTGTTCCCAGTTATTGGATTTGTAAATGACTGCATCCAGATGAATTTTTATCTTAGCTTTCACCCTGATGTTATTTCACTTGGATATCATGAAAAGACTTAGCAGATGAGAGAGTTGTGGTTTACTGTATTGACTACAAATATATATAATGTTCTGAACAGTATACATCTGTGAGTCGTATCCCTACATTTCAGAAATAACATAGCTACTAGTAACAGAAAAAGGACTTGTCCTTAGATGCAAGTAGCTCTCCCCAAAGCTGTATAAACTTATTATCTAATGTTCATGAAAAAACATTTTGTATGTAATACAATAGAATGGCATTAGACTGTATTTAATATTAGAGAAAATGTAAGTCTAACTGTTCTGAAATTAGTTTTCTTAATTTTCAGTGTAGAGCCCCAGGCAACGTTTTGACCTACAGAATCCTCTCCAGCAGAACTCTCCTTAGCAAGAACTCTCAATCAGCTAACCAACAACAAAAAATATTTGTAGTGAAAACATTGGGACAATTGATAAGGGTAGGCTAAATAACAAACATGCTTCAACAGAAAACCTTCTAACCAAAATAAGATACAGACAAATGAGCCCTTCTTTGTTTCACAGGCATCCCTGAATGAATATTTGCAGAAGAATAAACAGCCATTATTTTCCTGTAGTTGTTGGCATTAATAGAATTTTCTCTAGAAGGAAGAGATAGACACAGGACAGTAAATGTTATTTACAGATGATTTATTATGTGTTAATTGAGCATAGATATGGACTGAGTTAGTCATGCTTATATAACCATTAAGTGAGTATTAGGTACATAATCCCATTATCCCCACTATTTTATTTTGTTTCATTTGAATCTGTTTGCATTTTTACTATTTAAATGTAAGCACTTTAATTTCAATACCATTATAATTGTTTTAAGATGAATGATGTGTGGTGAATTTTACTTGACATATCACAATCTCAGCTCTGTCTTTTCTCAGGCATGGTGTCTTGGAGTGACTTTATGATGTATCCCATATCGTCAACTCTTTACCAGGAAAAATTAATCTTGGTCCTTTCTGTGTCTTTAAAACTGAGCCCGAGAGCAGAGAGGAAAAAAAAAAATAGTCAAAGAAAACTTTTTCAAAGCAGTCTGGTGCTTCAAGGATGCTCCTTCACTGTGTTGTTCTTCGGTGGAGAGGGGGAAGGAAGGACTCTCGGCTTGTTTTTTTCCAGGCAGCTCTCAGCTCAATCTTTCTTTGGAGAGGATGAAGAGGGGAACTTCTGAGTTTTCCTGAGATTTTGGGTTCTCTTCTTCTCTTCTGGACTTGTTCGGGACACTGGAACATCCAAACCTCACTGGGAGACCCTTTCACCGGCGCGGCCTGGGCAGGGGGCCTCCACATTGGCCAAGAGGCAAGGGGAGAAGGAGATCGTATCAACAAAAGGACTCTGAATCTTCCAGTTTCTCTCTTTCCACCATGAAAGACTTCATTTTTTATTGTTTAGCATTGTTATTTTCTTGTGTGTTTGTTAAATAAATAGTTTTGTATTTTTTCTTTCACTTTCCTTGGAGGAAATATTTCTTTTCTCTAATCAGGTGGGGGAGGGGGAGTTGCAGCCTGCTTTTTATCAGAGAATATTTATCCCTCTGAACATATTTGTCCCAGACCAGGACACATGGATACCAGAAAAAAAAATCATAGAATCTCTGAATCATTTGGGTTGGAAAAGACTTCTGAGATTATCAAGTCCAGCCTGTGACTGATCACTACCTTGTCGACTACATCATAGCACTAAGTGTCACATCAAGTTATTTCTTAAACACTTCCAGGGGTGGTGAATCCATCACCTCCCTGGTCAGTCCATTTCAATGTTTAAAAACAATTTCAATGAAAAAATTCCCTCCGATGTCCAACCCGAAGCTTCCCTGGTGCAACCTGAGGCTATGCCCTCTTGTCCTGTCTCTAGTTGCCTGGAAGAAGAGACTGACCTCCACCTTACTACAACCATCTGTTGGGCAGTTGTAGAGAGCAATGAGGTCACCCAGAGCCACCTTTCCTCCTGGGTAAACCCCAGATCTCTCAGCTGTTACTTATAGGACATACTCTCTAGATCCTTCACCAGCTTTTTTGTTCTTCTCTGAACACTGTCCAGCACCTCAATGTCTTTCTTGAAGTGAGGGATCCAGAACTAGACACAGGATTGGAGGTGTGGCCTCACCAGTGCTAAGTACAGAGAGACTGTAACTGCCCTGGTCCTCCTGGCCACACTACTGCTGATACAGGCCAGGATGTCATTGACCTTTTTGACCACCTGGGCACACTGCTGGCTCATGTTCAACCAGCTGTCAATTGGCACCCTCGGTTCCTTTTCCACTGAGCAGGTTGTTGTGACCAAGTGAAGGACCCAGCACTTGGCCTTGTTGAACCTCATACTTTTGGCCTTTGTCCACTGATCCAGCCTTTCCAGATCCATCTGCAGAACCTTCCTACTCTCCATCAGGTCAACAATCCCACCCAATTTGGTGTCATCTGTAAAATTACTGAGGGTGCACTTAACCCCCCCATCCAAATCATCGGTAAATATATTGAACGGGATGCATGACACAAAAAATGCACAATGAATGAAAAAACAAAACAAGCCCAAGAGACTGAAGAATCAGAAAACTTCTCATTCTGGAGGCATGGGAACTTTGGATCTGTTGTGCATTGTGCAAAGGTTTTGGTACAGAAGGAGTTGTCATTGCAGCCAGTCATTTGGAAGTGAAGGCATATGCTGCATCCCTGAGCTGGGATGCAGTAAGTCCATGGTGAGCGCTGAAGAAGGCCTCTGTTACTGCACTGAAAACATGGTGCCACTGAATTGAACCTGTGTCTTGAACCTGGTTTCATATGAATGATTTGTTTGGATTTCATTGAGGACAACCCTATTTTCAGATTTATGTGACCTATTCTTCAGGGTGAGATAAAACACTGTTCACTTTTGTGTTACAAATCAAAAGTGTTTATTAGCTTTTATTTTTACCTTCGTGTAGCATGAGGTTTTTTTGCAGTAGCACAGAGGCACATTTTGGCACGTAATAGAAAATGTCGTATTTGGATTAAATTGTGCAAGTGTTAGTTTGGCACTAACAGAATCAGACATGTCAAAAACTATAACCCCAAGTCACATGACAAGGGGCACTTGACTTTCCAACTTGCAAATAGGTCAGTAGAAATAGGAGAATAGAAATTCTCTAGAAACAAAAGAAATGAAATTAATTTCTAAGTGAGTTTTCAGTCATGAAAACACCTTAATTTATACTCGTATACTTTTAGATTTCTTTGTTCTTGTGCAGATTATTCTGCTGTTCAGAAATGCCATTCAAATTAATAACTATTAGCACAAAAAAAAAAGCAATGAGATGTTGGTACTATCTATTATGAATTTATATATAAATTACTTACTTGTTAATTCACATTTGCTTCCCTGGGGCACATCACACATGACAACACTTGTTCCTCATGCAGTTTTTCTATTTATTTGTGAAAAGTCTATGGATAAAAAAAACCCTGAAGTATTTTTTTAAAAAAAACAACTGTAGTCCTTTTTTAAAAAAGGCCTGTCACAAACAATCTAGCACTTCAACCAAGAGCAGATGACTCTTCCATAGTTTGATAAAACTTTGCTCATATTTATGCAATATTTTCATGTCATCAGTGATACCCTCATTATATCACCTGAAAAATGAATTATTTACCCATTTTAAAACTACAAAATATAACTTGGCATGTGAAAAATAAAATATTCCAAAATCATTTCATACAATGAAATGTATAGTACTAGCTATCCTGGCAGAAAAAAATAGCATAAGGAGATACAAGACTTCTGAGATCAGCATGCAGAACCCCCGATCATAAGGTACCTTTCTTTTGTGTGCAATAGAGCCTTGCACTCATCATTCACTTGTTCTTCTGAAAATAACTTGGATCTTGAAAGCACATTCACTCTCTTAAACTTATCCGAGACATTTACAATGCTGGAGATGCTATGGAATCTCCCTGAACAGGAATTCTTGGCAACATAACTACAACCATCCTTTCCAGTTTCTCTTTTTCCTGGAGAGGATGGTTTTGGGTTTTGGTTTTTGGGTGGGGTTTTTTTTTTGTTTTTTAATATGGACATTGATTTATATGGACATTGATTCACATAGTGCTTATCTTTATGAACATCCAACAGTCATACTCACAACAGCCAACAGCTAAGACAGTATGCTCTCCAAGAAACATATCTAAAAATTTGCAAAATATATTTTTCTTCCTATCATGTCAAATTAATTAGTATTTATACAGAACTTTGATATTAAACTTATTTATAAATAAATCAGCATTAATAGCATAAAGAATAGCTTGACATATTGCTCAGAGCAGTGAGAATTTGTAAATTATGTAAGGCATTTCATGTAAATTTTAAATCAGAGACTCCAGAAAACAAATTTTTCTAGCAGATTACCATGAGATTATAAAGGAATGTTACTGTGCAGTTCACTATTGCTTGCAATTCATATTCATTATGAATTACTACTTTAGTTCCTTCAGGAACTCAGTAACTTACATCAATTCTGGATATCCCACCATAAACTGAAAAATGGACTGAAAGTACATTAGAAACTGTGGATATACTACTGTGGAGCATGAGGAAGAACTGGAATAAAGACAAGGTTTTCAACACAGTGACCACTGAACTAAAGCATATCTATAGGGTCTATGGAGCAGTCTCACCTAGAGTTCAGATAATATTATTATAACATACTGTTCTATGGAGATTTATAATGTACAAAAAAAACTTTCTTAGGAAGATTTATGTCTAAGAGACCTTCAACCTTATTCCTAACAGCAAGTTTACTGGGCTATACTGGAAATGGACTTCAGATATATTTATTTATGTATGTGTACACAAATTTCCCGACACCCATCTTGTGAACCAAAAGAAACTCTGCAGCAAAAAATGACATCTTTTCTGAGTGCTGAGTTGCATATCTTGCTTCTCTGTGTATGTGGAATCATTTAAACAACGAGACAGATCTTCCAGATTTTTTTTCCTCTTCCCCACTGGCTGATACAACGTGAGGAGTGATTTATTCACAGGATAGAATCTGTTGAAACTACATGATAAAGTTTTGGCAGTGAAGCTTTTTTCCTGTGATGTTCTCAATATAAGCATATTCCAGCCACAAGGATTGTTGTGTAAGGATTGGTGTATTGCTATTGGCACTACTGTTGCTCAAAGCAAGGACGAGGGGAGCCTGCCACTGCCCATAAATTACACTATGAGAAAACAACTTTTAGCCCAGCTATAAACAGACAATTATGAAAGGTTACACATTGCCATCCTCAGGCTACCAGTGGTGCTAGGAGAATGAGTCTGTAACAAGCAACACATACTGACAAGCTTTTTGGGTTTTGTAAAATATGTTAACCCTAAATTGCCTTCAGATTGGGAAAAAAAAGAGTGTAAAGAATTTAATGTAGAGAAAGTATGTCCATGGCAATTCTTATTACCAAGTGTTCAAATAGGGAGAAAAGTTCTTTTCCTGAGTAGCAAGACTTGACTACTCCTATTTAACAAAATAATCAGCAGAAGAAAATATATGGGATCTTGTCTTTCCCAGAAGCTGTATAACAATGAACACTTTTAGTTTACAGAGGACGACTCTTAGACCAGTAGATACTTAAACCTCTTACAAAGTTCACAACACACCAGAAGGCTTCTCTTTCTCTTTGCATTGTTTATTCTTACACAAGAACTCTGCCAAAAATATGTGATCGTAAACACCACCCCCCACCTTGTCTTGCGCTCATCGTTCTTGGAAAAATGTATAGCACAATTTTCCTCCCTTTTTGCCCCCTACCCCCAAATTCTTTCTTAAAAGGACATTTCTGAGTGGTGTTAACTGGAACAGGAGTTTGAACCTTGACCTTCAAGCTCTTGGTTTGTGATGTATGGTGCAGCAAAGACAAGCTTGCTTCTTAAGGAGAACTTCTTAAGGAGATTAATTTCTGAAACCCTTTATGTCCCTACTTTCATGTCCCACCATCAAGGATAAATAAGACATTGACAATCCAGAACGTCCAGAGATCAATATGAATCTAAAAACTAATAATATGTAACTAGACTGTTAAATGAATACAGACCCTACTAGCCCTGCATATACTACACAGGAAGAAGATTATTAAAACTGTTCATATTTCCTTATCTAAGCATGTGTTACTAACATGAGAAGTTGAAGACTAAAGCCTGAAAGACAGGAATGGATGGCTAATCCTTTCCAATAGCTTGTTCTTATAATCATAGAATCATGAAATGGTTTGGAAGGAACCTTAAAGATCACTTAATTCCAACCCCCGTGCCATGGGTAAGGATGCTATTCACTAGATTGGGCTGTTCAGGGTCCCATCCAAACTGGCCTTCAAGACTGCCAGGGTTAGAGAATCCACGACTTCTCTGGGCAACCTGTTCCTTCCAAACATCTAACCTAAACATACTCTCTTTCAACTTAAAATCATTACCCTTTGTTCTTCACTATCTGCCCACATCAGAAATCCCTTTCCCTCCTTAAAAAGAGAGGGAGACAAGTGAAGTAATTTGCATAGTTCTCTGCTTTAATTACAAAGCAACTTTTTCCTGATGACACAATTGTCCTAGTTAAGTACCAGTACAGTTTCCTCGGGAACTTTCTGATTAAGCATGCCCCAATTATGTGGAGTATACAATATGATGGCAAAAACCATCACATTTTCTGATTGTTGCAGCACGTGGTAATGATGTAAGGATCTCTCTTGGGGCCACAGGATGTAGACTGTTTGACTGTACTTTTAGATGCCCAACAACAATTTCCAAACCCAAGGATTTCTAAAACATCAACAAATATTTTAGGCTATATTTATGGTTATCTAAGGCTTTTTCAAAATGCTGAAAGAAGTCAACAATAAGCAGTCAACAATGGATTTTTGAAACCCCAGTTTTTCTTTCACTTTTCTTAGATATCAGTGGCATAAGAAATGCTTCTCCAAACACCTGACTTCAATGCTAGAGTTTATTCATGCACAAGACATTTCTTTTATTAGCAAATTCAGCAGATTTTTGCCTAGTCTTGTGGTTGTTCTGTATGACTGATCTGTTGTCACAGTTTTTACTCTGAATAGCAATATGGAAATTCTTTGAGAAAGGCATATGAAGGTAAGAATGTTGCATGATGTTTAATAGGCTGACTGGAAATGCTGAAATTTCCCTATTGATCTGAAACAGGGAAGAAATGTCTTCTATTCTGATTAAAGAAGATGTATTTAGCTATCAGACATACTGATGCTGTGACAATTTCGAGTATAAGCAGCCATTGATTTGAAACAATAAAAAGATCTTTGAAAGCTTCCTTCTTCAAAAAGTAGAACAATGTGACAGTAACACAAATTTTGAACAGATGTGAGTTCTCCCTTTTACTCTCCCTTATAAACTTTGTCTGTTTATAAGGTCCATGGTAGACTTACCATGGTGATCTTCTTTACTAGACTCCCTCAGACTTTGACAAATATAAAAGTAAGCTTATCAAGATAATATTAAGACTCATTGCTTGTGGATATAAACATGCAATGAAATCTAAAGCTGAAGAAAAATGAAAGCGTAATATTGTCAAAGCAGCAGCTAGATAATTTCCCCTTTGTTCAATTCCCAAGTGTAAAATTGAGTTGCTTTCTAAAGAAAAGGAGTTGTACAAATTAAATATGATGAAGGCCAGAAAGGCTAAAAGACCATAATTACAAAAGAACCATTTGAATGAAAAAGAAAGTGGGATCAATCCTTAGAACACAGATTAGCCTAGTTGGTTAGAGCATGGTGCTAATAATGCCAAGATATTGGTTTGATCCCTGTACAGGCCACTCACATAAGAGTTGGACTCTATGGTTCTTGTGGGTCCCTTCCAGCTCAGAATATTCTGTGATTCTGTGACTGAGTTAATTTGCCCATGGCATTATCTGTTACTCTTAATCCCTAAAACAGTGAAAGAAGTCAGGCATTAACATAGTTTGAAAATCTAACAGAACTGAATAATAGGTTCTTTAAACTATGATGACAGAATCTGCTTCATATGTTATTAATTAACTTCTTCAGTAGCCCAACATTTATAAATAAACCAAAAGGCAATCCACATACTTGCCAAAACTATTCCTTTGATCATTTGGTGTTTTTTCAATGCAAATCATACCTGTTCATTCCAAATAAATGTATTTTATTGAGTATGAGCTGTTTAGAAAGCTGTCTGCATGGACAGCTGTGGAGGTGGAAGCTGAGAGGAAGATGCTAATCTCTTTTCCCTCATATCCAGTGATAGGACACGTGGGAATGTTTCAAAGCTGTGTCAGAGGAGGTTAAGACTCTACCACTCTATCTGAGAAAACATTTTTTTACTGAGACGATGATCCAGCACTGGAATATGCTTTCTAGAGAGGTGGTGTTATGGTTTGACTCCAGCTAAATGCCGAGAGCACACACACAGATCCAAAATTTCTTGAAGAGGGAAAAAACCCCCTCGACTTTTGTGATAAGGATTACAAGCAACTGTTTATTANACATGGACATCAAGCATCCCGCAGGATCACAGCCTCTCTTTTCCAGCACTTATCTGTTCCAGTGTGAAAAGAAATCTTCCAATCTTTCCACGGGTTCACAGGTGAATCTTTGCCCCTATAGGTCCTCACAGGTTGCTGGGGCCCTATTTCAGTGTTTAAAGCATCTTCTCTTTCTCCTCTCTCTGACCTTGGTGTTAATCAAACTTTTCACTCTCCTTTCTCTTAAGTGGCCATGATGTTCTGCCTAGCTTTTTTTTTTTTCTTCTCCTTCTTGAATATGTTATCACAGAGGTGTTAGCAGTTGACCTTGACTGGCTCAGAGCTAAAAAATCTCCAGCAGCTTCTTAAAGAAGCCTCTCTCATAGCCCCTCCCAGCTAATAAAAAACTCTTGCTACTTAAAACCAAAACAGTGCCCCAAGCCTGTGAGCATTTAGGAGACATTTGGACAATGTTAAGAACAAATTTTAACTTCTGGTCAGTCCTGAAGTGGTCAGGCAATTGGATGAGGTGATCGTTCTCAGTCCCTTCCAACTGAAATGTTTCCCTTCCCTTTCCTTCCTTTCCCTTCTTTTACTAAAATGATAAGAAAATTTATTCCTTTATCTTCAGGGAGATTTGGCAGAAAAACTAGCCAATAGATAGATTAAGATTTATTTTATTTTAATATATTGAGGACAATCATAGATGTCATTTCCATCTTCCTAGAAGCATCCAGTCTTGTACCTTCTCTCCACAATGTTCCTTCCCTTCTAAGTTATGCCAACTTGTAAATAAGTGTTTTTGCAAAGACACATCTGCTATTCTAGGAATGTGATTGAGAATCACATTGAGAATACTGGCAGGTATGTCCATTTTTCTGGGTCTAGCATTTCTGTGTCCCTAGACACAATTACAGAACTAAAACATGTTTAGAACTGAAAGGCTAAGAATTGCCAGTCTGCCACTTCAAGCTGATTTGTAGCATCTTTTCCATCACACTGTTTGAAAAGGTTTCTCTTTTTATAAATTAAAATCAGCATTTTTATCGTCAGTTTGACACTGGCATCTGCCACCTCAACAGCTGTCAGTCTTATCTAATTGCCCATTTTGGAACAGGAGAGGAAATTCTATTAAAGAAAACTTGCAGAGGAGAATTATGAAGTCAGTCCAATATTCCATTTAATTATTCCAAAGTGATAGTTTTAAAAATACTTTGCATCAGCCCATCAATGGAAAAAAGTAGTTTCTTAAGTAGACGGTCTTGTGATGAATAATTCTTGTATATAAGCTAAAGTTCTACTGATGATTCATGAAAATCATTCTCTTTGAACAAAGTTTGTTCATAATGAAAATAAGTTTATTTGGATTTTTTCTCTTTCATATCATATGAGCATAATCAGGAAAATAAGATATTTATTGGATGAGTAATTAAGTATTGTATGCTTTTTTGCTTATTCCAATTAGGTCTAAAAGTTGAAGCTGCTTGGCATGCTGATCTTACCAGTAAATGAGCTACAACTGCATTTAGAAGTTGGAGTAATTGATGTTAGTTTCTTGTCTCTTTGCTACTCAGGCCTGTGAATCACTTCCATTATATATTTTATGTAGGACAATTATGCAATGTTAAACCCTGTTTTTTTATGAATTCATGCATTTAGGACAGTACCTTTGTTCAATGATAGCATGATAGCTAAGGCCAAGACAATTACATCCCGAAATCAAACTACTGGAAGCATTGTCACTTGAAATTTCTATTAAACTGAATAATATTGCAATGCAGACACAAAAAATGGTCCTTCATACTCAGGATCACATTGAAGCCTTTTAGAGAGGCAATTTTGACATGGAGGAATTTGAAAATCTTGACCCAGCATAACAAGCTGAAAGTGCCTAAGTGTGTATAAATTGTTGTGGGTTTTTTCCAGCATTAGCTTAGGGAGGACAACTGTTGTCAGTACACTGGATGAAGCTCTGCATCTGACAGCCTAGCAAACTGAAGAATATCCAGGGACTTTACAAGCCACCAGGAGCTAAGAGTCTATTCAAGTGGATTGTAAGATGGGTCCCTCTGACATGTCTTGGGCTCAGGCCAACTAGCNATATATTAAAATAAAGGTAGGGAATGGAGATTTGGTTGGTATATTTGAAAGCTGATTTGTAAAAATATGGGAAGTAAAAACTAAAAAGAGTGGATGGTATTACAGCTTCTTTTGTCTGAGGTGATCTGCAGAATTTTTCCAGACTAGTTGATGCTGGATAGTCCAGTTGTTTGTTGCCCAAACCTCTGCTTGAAATTCTTATAATATTTACCTCTCAGCTTACCAAGGTTTCAACCTCTTTTCCTNATTACATCCCGAAATCAAACTACTGGAAGCATTGTCACTTGAAATTTCTATTAAACTGAATAATATTGCAATGCAGACACAAAAAATGGTCCTTCATACTCAGGATCACATTGAAGCCTTTTAGAGAGGCAATTTTGACATGGAGGAATTTGAAAATCTTGACCCAGCATAACAAGCTGAAAGTGCCTAAGTGTGTATAAATTGTTGTGGGTTTTTTCCAGCATTAGCTTAGGGAGGACAACTGTTGTCAGTACACTGGATGAAGCTCTGCATCTGACAGCCTAGCAAACTGAAGAATATCCAGGGACTTTACAAGCCACCAGGAGCTAAGAGTCTATTCAAGTGGATTGTAAGATGGGTCCCTCTGACATGTCTTGGGCTCAGGCCAACTAGCATTCTCCCAGACAAAACGAGGCATGATTCAGCACTTGTGAGGTCCCAGAAAACATTCTCAAAAGGCAGCTTCGTCACTCCCACTTTGGAAACTCTAAGACTTAAACTTATGTCTCCTATGCCAGCTGTCCTTTGTGCCCAGAATATTTCTGGACATGTTTCATATATTANTTACCAAGGTTTCAACCTCTTTTCCTCTGACCCCTCGTTAGGTCGTGTACCTCAAAACCGTTCAAAACTTTTTATCTGAGTGATACTTTCTTCTAGAATATGTACTTTTTAACCTTGTTATTTCATCCATAACATTTAGCAGTCAGTTACCAAGGTAGCTTTATAGATTTGGCTTTGACCTTTTCCAAAACTGTTCGAATGCTGCTTAGTTGGGACCCATTTCTCTGCCACTGACAGGTCACAGAAGAGCCCTAATTGCCATAGAAGGTCTAGATTAAATGAAGGAGACTAACCTAAGGTAAAATTTTCAGTCTTGCTTAGTTGGGACCCATTTCTCTGCCACTGACAGGTCACAGAAGAGCCCTAATTGCCATAGAAGGTCTAGATTAAATGAAGGAGACTAACCTAAGGTAAAATTTTCAGTCTTGCTTAGTTGGGACCCATTTCTCTGCCACTGACAGGTCACAGAAGAGCCCTAATTGCCATAGAAGGTCTAGATTAAATGAAGGAGACTAACCTAAGGTAAAATTTTCAGTCTGAGTTCACTTTTCCTCCTAGTTTGCCATCATTTGATGTTGGTTATATGCAAAAATCTTTTATTTTTCCAGTATTTTGATTTTAGAAGATAATGTTGATTGATTGATTGATTGATGTTTGTTTTAGGAAAAAAGATTGTTCCAGACTGGTGAGACAGAAGCAGGTTTTTATATATACAATAGTGTATGTACTTTAGTACAACTGATATTGTTGCACCTTCACAAAGAAAGAATTAACCTGTGTTTGTTTACTGCAGTGTATTGCTGGATTTTCACAGTGTATTTTGTCAAGATTTAGGTAGGATTATTATTCTCGCTGCAATTATTGCTATTATTGTAATTGGTTTTATTGTTAAAATAGGATTGCTTTCCTTTTAACTTCTAAAATAGAAGTTAAATAGAAGTTTCTGCACCTTTTGAGGGGAATGTATACTAGTTTTTTATTCTCTATTGACCTTACTAGGGGTTCTGAATACCTTTTCTGTGAAGTCTGAGTGGAGAATGCGGGCGACCTTTCCCACTACCTATTGTTCAGGTTGGAAGAGCCATATTTAAAAATATTTTAAAAGGCATATTAACTTATGTTGTTAGCACAGGCATATGCACACTAAATGTGCAGAAGAACTCAATTTGCATGCTTATCAATTGTAGCACTATGTTACATGAGCCTGAATGAAACTCTGTTCTGTAATCCTTTAAGGACAATTCCCAGATTTCCTACTATATTTCAGCACAAACTGTCTCCTGGCAATACATCAACCTATTTCCATACAGAGGCTTTTTCTTTCACAAACCACATCATCATATAAGGAATAACTGGAAAAAAATTCCAAATAAAGGACACATTTTGTATAACTTACCTTGGTAACTTAAAGACTAAGAAAATAATCCAGGATACATATTACGTGAATTATTTTTAAAAATAATATTTTCAAAGATCTTAAGAAAAAAAGAAGTAACATTGTACTTCTATGTTGACTGCCTACCAGTGCTGACTGCAGAAGTTCATGTTGCACAGTCTGTTCTACAGATCTTCAGTCTACTTTAGACATGCACAGTTTGTCACTCTAGGTGTGTAGCCTTCTGCTATGTAAAAATATCGCTCTGCTCAAAAATGAGAAGAGAAAAAAAGCGAATAGTCTACAAATTATATTATTTTGCTTTTTCTGCTTTTAGATAAGATGCTTTTAAAAGATGATGAGAGCCTCAAATATTTATCAAGGGAAATAACAATGTACTTTTCCACTAAACCAGAATAAACAGGTTTATAAACTAACCTTAATTACTAGTATGGAATTTGCTACCGTCTTGGGGCTGCTGTAACTTACACACTTAGACTTAATTTCACTGGAAAATTCCTCCTTTAATATCAAGTAAGTTTGAAGTCACCACCTAAAAGCCTGCCTGGGGCTAATTTAATTAAAGTTATCTGATTCAGTCCATGCAATTCTAATAATCAATAACAAAGAGAGAATTAAATATTTTCTTTGGAACTAAAATGATACTCTGTTGTCTCTGCTTATACTTTCTCTGACAGATAAAAGAACTTCAAAAAACTTTCTGGGGCACTGTTCACATTGTGCAATGCTTTTTCATTTTACACAGCTCACAAAAACAGTTTTTAAGTGATAGACCTTTGAGGCTCAAGTCAAGATTCTTCCATTCTCTGTCTTGCTGTCTTTCTAAAACTTAGGGGAACAAATTTTTCTAACACTGCTTCAATTGGTTCAGCCATAGTAATTTCTTATTTCTTTCTAAGTAGTTTAAAGAAACCTTGGACTGGGTGGAGGGCCTACTTGGATAATTTCAATTTCTTTATCCTTGAATACTTTGAAAGATAAATTACATGATAACACGAATTATGTGACAGTGTAAGTAAATAAAGTAGTTAGATATCTTTTCTACCTGAATGACCACAGACACAAAACAATGGGAAACTGTGAAATACCAACCCTGTGTCTATCTGCTTTCTGGGTTGTCTGTACTGTGTAGGACTCACACTGGAGTCAGATGACAGTATGATAGTTTCATGTTAAAGTTCTGTGAAAGATACTTAATCTGTTTCAAGGTAGAAGAAAGGTGCTTAATCTATTAATTTCACTAAATTAAGAAAACATTCCTGCATTCCAATCCAAGATATTAAATTGTTACCCAAGTTCTAAACACCTTACAAAAAATAATAACAGAACCAATATTTGTATTAAATGATTTCTCCCAAAACACAATTATTGTCACCTCTAAATGTCTCAGCATGATCAGAACCAGGCCACTGACCCAATGAAAACTTCCTCTTTTGAAGGCTTTTGTTCTTTTACAGACAAATAAAAAATTAAATCTAAATAAAACAATAACAACAACGAAAAAGCTTAAGCGAGAAATAGAATTTTGCAACAAGTCCCAAATGTCCATAAGTTCAAGTTTTAAAGTTCTGTCACACTGTGAAAGAAAACACTCCTGAAGAAAATATATGTTCCCAGAAACCAACTGAAAGCCAGTCTACTGTGTGGAATACAGGTCTAACACATACTATAAGTAAAGTAATAAGCAGCCATCTACATTTTGGACCAGCTGTGTTTTCTTACTGATTTTCAGACATTGACCAATAAAAATTATATTTCAATAAACTAAACTTGATATTCAAAAGATTCAGCATTTCAGTTCACAATGAAAATGAGATATGCTTATCCTCTGTGTCCTGGTTAATACAGATGAGCTCATAAAACAGAATACTGGCATGATTTTTATTTCATGAATATATCCATGAATGCAGTCCTGAAAAATTTATGCAGGTTCCTCAGGAAAGATAGAAGAAATAATGCCTGCTTTGTCATCAGCTAAAGAGTGTTACCTCTATCTTGTGTAAAGTGAATTTCACAGAACTCATTCAAATGCTAAGTCAAACAGCACTTTTACTTTTTCTTGATGTGCCTTCTGAGTTTCATTTAAGTTAGAGGTGGTAATGAATCAAATTGGAACAAATCAGGACTGACAAACAAGTAATTTGGTTTTTTTTAACAGTAGCTGAAATAAAACTCAGTAAAAGTAACAAAACCTCCCTGCATCAGAATAAAAAATTGTGACATCCCTGGAAAGAAGAGAACTCCACAGACCTACATTTAAGAATGGCTTATGTTTCTGACATCACGAATAGCTATTCAGTGTGTTTCAGGACCACTATTAAAAAATAGGAAAAGTCAGAATGAAAACTTAATTGTTTTATTCTAATGATGGTTAAAAGCGGACTTAAACATCTCTAGCACAGTTTCCAAACCAGTCACAATATTAAGAAATAATTTGACTTTCTGCAATAAATTCTGAGAACTCTAAAAGAATTGCCTTGACACATTTGTCTACTGTCCCTCTAAAAATAACGGATGACAAATGAAAGAAGGTCAATATAACATCAACATGAAAAGTCAGATTCTTCTACTCTGTCTGAAAAGTTCCTCTGTTTATGACAATGTTATCCAGGCTGTATGAATAAATTTAACAAAAACTATTAATTCTGTTGTTATTCAGCAAGCAAGTCCAGAGCTGCCTTTATTTATCATCTAATTCTTTTAGAAAAATCCTTTCAGAAATCTGCTGGCAGTTACCAGCTAAACATATGATAAAGGTATGATCAAACAAAAGTTTGATATCATAAAAGCTAATAGGGCTATCTGTGGCTGAGATTTTCTGTAAAGCAACTCAGTCTGTATTGCTTAACTGTGAGTGCAAAACACAGATAAGTGACTTTTACTTTTTGAAAATCAGCTGGAAAGGAAACACGTAAAAACTGAGTAACCAGCTCTTCAGTAATTACGTGATTTGGGAAATCTTCAAGTCTACTAGCTCATTGTCTTTTCTGCCATATTGCACCTGTGAAAGATAACTATAGACAGAACCATGAGGGTAGTCTTCCAAAGGGAGGAATATTTTCTTTCCTTTGTTTTCACTGATTTATTGAATCTACAATGTTGTATTGAGTGTGAAAGACAAAAAGATTAGAGGTGAAATCTACGTGACTTTACAGTACTCTTGCAGCCAATTTAGAGACATGAGTGCTTTTAGCCCACATACTTTAACCATCTACTCTGGGATGAAAACAATTATGTTGATGCAGTCTCAGTTTGCTGTATTACCTATGAAGGGAACCCACACTGCCTCAGTCAGTCTTGCAGCTAAGATACATACAGCACACCAAGGATGCATTGGTTTAAACAATCAATAAATGAAATATGATTTTAAGAAATTTTCCATTTTTTATATGTTGAATATAAGTTGAATTATATTATTACAAAACTGAAAAGGTTTAGAGGCTATGGTTCAACATTTGTAAGTCTATATTTTTCTATCATATTTCATCATTTACTTTATCAAAATACCATTACTATATTTCACATTATTGCCAAATTTAAGCATCATAAGGTTAGTATTTATCTGATATTTAGTCATGATTATTTAGCCTGGAATAAAGAAAAATTGACAGATACTTTTAGTAACTGAAAACTGGAAATCGTATAATAATGGGCTCATAAAAGATAGTTTGATAAATCATGGTGAAATATACATGCTACAAGCATTTGTACATCCTCAAAATAAAAACATGAATATTTTGTATTTTATTAAAAGTATCATGTGTTTACTTTACTATTTGACTGTTTTTTTACAAAATAAAACATATCACTTTTCATGTTAATTAGGTTTCTCTAAAAAATAACATTTTAACATTTTAAATTGTGCACATTTTCTCATGTCTCATATCTCACAATTAAATTCTGTGTAGCAAATTTTGCTTTCATATGCTGTTGAAATGCCAAAGAATTGGTTAAGCTGGAAATGTTGAATATTTTCATTGCTGTTTGTCAACAATAAAGTATTAATTAATTTTAATGTCATTATAATTATGATTGCCTGGCAAAGGTGTGTTTCTCAGTGACAATGAGAATTAATCAAATAATTACTACTTTGTGCTGCTGCCCATGTCGTTCTTTTTTAAAATGTAGTTCTCATTCCCAGGTGGTGATTACCCATTAGGTGAAGACATGTACATGAAATACTCTTTTATTCCACAAATTTTCAATACAGAGTTTGAGACTCAAAGGAACTCGTGATTAATTGCTTACTAATTGGGTCATTCCTCCACTGTCAATAAGTTACAAACTGCATAAAAAGTACACAACTCCATTGTATATGAGATCCAGGTTCCTCTAGAGAAACAGCATATTTTACAGTAAGAAAATAATCATAGCTACAGCAAAAAGTTGTTCTCTATGTTGGTACCCATATTGTGGTACCTTCCATAATAGTTCTTCTTCATAGCAAAAAGGAAGGGAAAAAAAAAAGGAAATAAAATAAATTGAAGCATTTCTAAGCAAGTATATCCATTACAACTCTAATTCTCCTTCTGGACAAACTTGCACAGCTTCCACTGACTCTACTGAAAGTGAAATGTCCTAAATAGATTAGTTAGAATTTAGCCCAAACAAACAAATTAATCAATTCTCAATATACTAATAATGACATTTATAAAAAAGGCCTTGATAACATGCAACAGAGATCAGATCTTGCATATTTGAGCTTTGAATTTGAGGATGAATATTTACACCAAATTCCTTTTACAAGCTATGTAGAAAGAAAGGTTTGTTTTTGATGCTTCATGTAACTACACGTGTGTGGGGGTTCACGGCAAGCCAAGTCTGAGATAACAGCAAAGACTGTAACATTAGTTTAGATAAGACTACTCTTCCTTTCTGTAAGAAAGTATTTATCTGCATTCATTTCAATATCTTATAATCTTTGTTACCTGTAGAAGTATTTTTGTGGACTGCACATTTAGCCAATAAATGAGTTCAATGTTTAATTATTTTAAAGTTTAAATTTTTTTCTAATTAGCAATGACTGCTTTACGTTAAACTTTTGTCTCATCTTACTGAACAGCTGCAGGAGAAAAGTAGATTTAATTTGTGTTTGCATTGGGTCAGATCTCAAATTGTATTTTATGGTTAAATATGTAAAAACACTAAATTAATGTGGAAATACACAAGTATTAATTTAAAAGCACTTACTAGCAAGTATATACTCAAACGGAGTAGCTTCCAGCAAAGAGTGTTTTTTCCTTTTTAGTTCATTTCAATTTCCATAAAAACATGCAAATATTATTTTTGATTGTTACAAAGGTAATAAATTTGCAATGCAATGTTCGGGAGGAACAATTTAGTGTGTTTAGAAGTTTCAGGTCACACCAGACACGCATAGACACACACATACATGAACATTCATGTTGATCCCAAATGCATGAATAGAGGACAACTGGAAAAGACTGCACATTTTCTTTAAGGCCTCTGAATTTATTCTCTCATGAGCTCATCAATCCAGGAAACAACATACCCCTACTAAGAAGTAGGAAAAAAAATATTAAAAAAAAGACTAGTTCATCAATCGTTCTTGATTTCTGTTATTACGAGTCCCTAGAAACAGAGCTGAAAATTGAATTTGGAGCAGGAGACGGCAGGATATTTCTGACTAAAATTTCTGCTTAAGTTATCAGCCCATTTTCACTGTATTGAAGTCACTGAGCTGTTGCCATCCCAAAGTATTGCTTTGCTGGAGATTTTGAAGTGGTGGCAGAGGGAGCTTGCAGAGGCAGCCAGGAGATAGGTGCTGCATCAATTAATTGAAGCATCCAGAATTGATGAGTGCTGTCAAGAGCTCACTATGAGAATGGCTACCAGAGGAGCCTAATGAAGTGACTGGAAGAGATCAAGGTTATTACAGAATCTCAGGAAAACGGCTGAAAGCAACAGAAAGCAATGGGAGAGCAGAGCGTGGCATGCAAGAAAGTAGAATAATACTTGTAAACCAAATTATGCATTCAGGAGTGAGTAAGGTGCCGGGGAATTAAAACACTATACAGTAAATATCAGCTTCTACTTATCAACGATCAAGACACCACTAGCTTGAGAAGATAATGTTAACTTATTTAGTTCAATGATAGCATGATCCCTGCACTTTGCATACACTTAATGACAGATATAACATCTGTGCTGTTGCTATTTTCTTTGTGGATGAACTTCCAAAATAGCAAAAAATAAATCCCATAGTAGGTTTTGGCTTTCTTTTTTGCTGAAGATACTGTACTGAGTGTATATTTCAAGTGCTATAAGCAGCTATGGTGTCACCACAAAATGTGCTTGGCTGAGTGAAAAAGTAGTAATGGATATTTTACCAAAATAATTAAAAAGAAAATACAGGCAACGTAGTTTTACCACAGAGAGATAAAAAAGGGCTAGGGCACACAAAGAGTAACAGGCAGAGAGAGAGTGAAGATGTTTTACCATGCAGACTAATCCTTTAGATGACTACAGAAATAAAAACCTGTTGGCAGGTTCCATGGGAGTGTGAAGATTGATTATGTGTCCTAGTTCTCCTCTGCTTCCTGTGCTGAGAATGTCTTTTTAAACTGCTGATTTCACAGTCTACAAAAGGGCTGATGAAAGAGGCATTGGCTGTAATCTAGATATAAGATTAAAAGGTTCAGAAACCACCTTGAGAACATGATAAATATTTCTGTTTCTGCCAACACTTCAAAGAATTGCAGTCACTGAAGATGTGAACTCCTTGATTGATAAGAGGTGGTTCACCTTGCATAAGCCTTCACTTTACAGCTAAAACAAAGAGACACAAAAGTAGAAGTCCTGGAATAAGACTGATCAAGGCACTGACTCAATGAATTTGTTCAAAATACATGTGTTTGCCCTACTCAGTAGACAAATCCTCATTCAGCGAAACTTGCTGTGGTACCTACATGAACAGTCCTTCCTGAATGTTCAAGAAGGTAACATGGTCATGACAATTTACACTTTAGTTATTTGACTCAAGTTCTTAATGAAACAGCCATTTCTTTCCATTATTCTTTCCAAATATTTGTTAAACTCACAGTAACATTTAGACTTGTATGCTGTTTCTCTTTGCTTGCTTGATTGGTTTTGGGTAATTTCTTATTCTGTTTTTCATGGATTGAGATTATTTGTCACATTGCAAAACCATTTGCTGGAACAATCTGGTTCTTTGCATTAGACCCTGTAGTAATTTTTAAAGTAGTAATAATGTATTTAACCTTTAGAATCAACTCTTTGGTCTCACTGACTACATTTTGTAATTGTATATGCAACAGGGAAGAGGAAGAAAAACTGAATGTGTACTATTGGCCTAAGAATTATAAAGAAACTAGACTCTTTCAGATATGCAATAACACAATATAACAATCTGTAACACTGTAGCATTCTGTAACACTGCTATCCAGTATACTACTGTTATGTTGCTAAATTGTCATTTAACTTAGAAAAAAAAATGGAGAGTATTCTAAATTTCATTGTGATTGGGTGCCTACATTTTATGTATGTTTTAATGTCTTCTTTAAAAAAGCCTTAATTTCAGGAATTAAAGATTTTTTTTTCTCAAAAAATTGATCATATTTAACTCTCTAGATAAAGAAGTTAACAGCAGTATGGACTTCAATTATCAGAAAAAGTGGCATAAGGTATTTATTGTAAGCTTTATGTCCTCCAAAATTATATATTCAGTATGTAGTAAAAAATATCTGATTGCTTCATTGGAAATGTATAGTTGGAAAGACCACGATGAATTGAAATTGTCTGTATTCTGGAAAGGGCTAGTGTTGATCAACTGGATTTTGTCATAGTGTATAACACTTGAGTTAGTTAATTTGGTATTTAAATTAACAAAATAAAATGAGAAAGAATGAAACACAGAAATTAAGTTTCAAATCTGAATTTTTAATTTGAAATTGATGTTTTCCAAAATTCCATTTTGCAGGAATGATTTAGTACTTTGATTTTGTACTTAAAACTGAAAAACTAAAATGCCACTGCTGAACTAAGTTTGAAACAATTCTCTTCATGGTTTTGCCTGGTTTTTTTGGATAAACTCATTAATTAATGTTTTTTATTGGAAATTTTCCAGTCATGTTCACTATATGTGAGTTCATTTTTCAGACTGATAAGAAATCCTTGCAATGATTATATCATTGCAATAGGCAGAACTCTTCCATCTGATGTCCTTCAGCAAAAATTTAACTGAATTCCATTAGTAATTGGCATACAGGCATTAAGGAAAAAATAAACAAAATTTCTTACAAGTAGCATACATAGTACTTCTGTTGCTTAATTCTACTTACTGTGGTAGAATTACATAAGAATTGAGGCCAACCTTATTCTCTCATGGTCATTGTTAAGCATTAACTTATATGATAATGCCATAGCTTTATAAGTTTGATCGAAAGATCTGCTGTGAACTGTGATAAGTTTCTTACTGACTTACTTCATCATATTTAGAAGATATCAATAAGATATATTCATAAACATTGTTCCAATAGGTTTTTTTTAAGGTTGTATGTAATCGCATAAGAATATCGATCCCACATTACTGTGAGTTTTTGTGGTGCTCGGTGTTGTTCGTGAGGCATAATGACGTGAAGGTCAACTCCATAAATTTTTCATCAGAGGCTTTATTTATCTATAAGAGTGCTAATTTCTATGCAGAGAAAGCTTAAGCATCTAAGCATCAGCAAAGGCTCTAATACTTACCTAGCAGACTCTGCATCCACAGCTTCCCAGGCAAACTGCCTGGAAAGCTCTGGACACAAGGCTCTCTCTGGTCAGATCTCTCTGGCCAGGCAGAGGGTCTGCTCGCAACATGTCTGCTCTCTAAGAAGTCAGAACATGTCTTCTCTTCTTCTTGCGCAGTTACAGATATATATATCAGACTATATTGTTTATATTAATTGTTGAATGACCTGAGGGCCAAGCTCTTCTTGTCCAGCCAAGGGGAATAAGGCCACAGCCACTAAGAGCAGGACTTACACTCATGCTCAGGAGAAATGGGGCCTGTAGGACAGGGCTACAAGCTTTAACCTGATAATGCTGAAATACTTGAGGCAAAATGACTTTAAAATGCAAGGAATAACATTTAGAATATTCTGTTGTATGTGATACACACTGAATGCCTATGGATGTTGCTATGATATATGAGGATATGGAGGAAAATACCTAACTCATAAATGAGGCATTACAACAGACCTTCTGTGAGTTTATAATGACAGATTAATAGTAAAATACTAGTTTTGAAAACTGAGTATTTCAAGAAGTCTTAAGTTGTAAAACAAATGAAGGTGTCTGTAGCTTATGCATGAAATTAACAGCTCCTATGCAGTGTGCTGAGCGGTCTGTGAAATCACTTCCCTTTGATCTATGAGGAAGGTGAATTAGGAATGAAAAATGTATAGGAGAGTAATATTTTGAAATTGGAATTTTCAAAACAAAAAAACAAAACAAGAGTTTTAATAATGATGCAGTGTTAGCTAGTAAATAGTTCATTAGTTGAGGAAAAAAAATGTTCTGACTTTATTTCTGTGTCTTGTTTATATAAGGAGGTAGTGCAGCAACACTCAAGAGAGATTAAACTTGGCTTTTGTCATTCTGGGAGACGTTTATATTTCCTAGCTGTAGGTCCATGAAAACAGGAACTGAACCAACATCTTGGAAGGACCCAGGTTTTTTTGACTGTAGGTCAAAACTAGCTACTTGATCAAGGTCTAGTTTCCATTCACTGCTTCTGTGAGGGAAAAGTTCCAAGCAGGAGAAAGTATGATTCTGCAGAAAGGAATGGTGTATGAACAAATAATTTAGTGGGAAGTAGAGCAAAGGTGGAAGTAGATGTGTGCTGTAGGCAGGAGGGAGGAGCGGGCAGCTGCTGCCTGAAGCTGAGACAGTACAAGGTCCCTGAGAGGTTATCAGAGGGCATGGATGAGTGCTGGCAGGCAGCAGCAGCTATGGAGGGAAGAGAATATTTCACAATGCTTTATCAGACCAAAGATTTCACTGGAAATATTTGGCTTTGTTCAGTGTTGTCAACTCTTTCATCCCCAAAATGCAAACCAGGGTTTTTAAAATCAGAAAGAGAGTGGTAGCAGTGGGTACCACAAACAGATTAGTGAAATCACTCTAGTGACAGGGAAGCACAGAATTCCTAGAAATATCCCAAATAATGACTCTATGGCCATAATTAATGTTTGATAGTGAAAATATGGTAAAGATAAAAAATAAGTGTTTCTTAAGAAGGTTGCAATTTGTAGGGAAGTGACTAAGTTGATGCCAAGTGCACACAAACAACATCTATCAATATTACATTTAAAACAGTTTGGTGATACGTAGGTTTGTTATTCAGACAGGCAACTTGACAGCAGAGATTGATGCACCTATCAGAGAAGAATAAGAATATAAATCTCTGTCTTGTCATATGGAGAAAGCAGGGAGCAGATAGGACTGAAGTGGCAGACAATCTATTTAGGTTTTCAAGAAACATTTGACATTGCATGGTAGAATACAATAATATATCTTCAGGTTAGCATGTAAGGCACGGAAGACTCTTTACCTTCCAGGCTTCTCAAGCTGCAATGTATGACATCGATTCCCAGGTGTGGAACATAATTTCTTCACTAGTATTCTTCTCACCCTGTGTTTCTACTCCTTGTATTATCTAGAAAGCTCTTCTAGAAAATCTTGTTCTATCCATCTTCCCCTTTTTTCTTTCTTTGTACTATTTTTATCATTTCTCTTGACTTTTATTAATCTTGACCTTTTTTTTCCCTCTTATTCATAAGAGTGCTGATGAGGCATCCTGACTCAATCAGGTTGATGTGATGTTGTCTTAGCATCCTGAGACTAGCAATAAGAGAATGGAAATGAGCCACCATACATTATGCCCTGGGAACTAAAAAAAAAAACCAAACCACCAACGTTCCCAAATAAAAGATGACATCTTGGGGTTTTTTTTGGACTTTCTTCAGACTTATAAATGATCAGCAATAGCGATTTGATACAAGTATTTGCATGAACTACTTAAGGGTAAATTGGATTCTAGAATGCATATGAATAATAGTTCATAAGACAGACACAAGGAGGAGAATACAAACACATTAGTAGCACTAAGGTTCAGATACCTGTAGCACTGTTCAAGCTTCTGAATACCTTTATATACTCCTTTGTTTCTTGAATTTTATCTCCAGGAATTCCATTTCAGGATGCTTAAAGACAACGTTTGGTCAAGACACAGTTCTAACAGCAGCCTCCATTAGAAATTTAGGGTGCAAGGTACAGACACATCTGTTTTACCTCAGGAAAATATGATGCTGTCTTTGGCTGAAAGTAGGCATTGCATTACAGAAAACAAGAGACTGTTGTGATGCTGATATTTGCTTCAAATAATCAGAAGGAGTTTGTACATAGTATGAAACAGATCATTCCTCAGAACTCATACACTTCTCAGACCAATCAAACTTGCACAATCAAGTTTTCAATACCTTTGGGATGGGGACTTCTCAGGGGCTTTGGGCCCCAGGTCCATGTTCTTACCATCATCACTGAGATTTTTTTCTTTATAGCCAGTCTGAATTTCCCTGTCTGGAACTTGCATTTCTGCTTTTGTGCATTTGCTGTGCACCTCTAAGAGTCTGACTTCTCCTTCTCCACAGTCCTGCATTAGATAGTTGAAAACAGTCTTTCAGTCCTATCAACCTTCTTGTCTTCAGAATTAATAACCCCATTTTTACCCATGTTCCTTTGGTTTTCCAATTCTTCAGTCCCCTAAATTGTCCCTAAGAATGACTCTTTGCTGCACTTAGTCCAGTTTTCAAAGTCTTCCTTGCACAAGTGATTCCAAAACTGAATGCAGAATAAATGTGATATCACAAGTGCTGAACAGAAGGGAATAATCATTTCCATTGACATGCTGCCAGGCTGCGACTAATGCAGATCAGTGTATAGTTAGCTTTCATCTGCATAACAGACTGCATTAGTAAAAGTATTGTAAAATTTTAAGGTTTATTGTAATTTCAGTTTAGAAATGTCACTGTATAAAATTTGCAATGTTTACTGCCAGTAACACCCAGACCTACTACTTAGAAAAATTTACACTAGAAATTATTTTGGAAATTGTTTTGGAAAAAAAGTAATTTTTTTTTACCTAAATGTCACTGTATACAAGGACTGGCACTTGGCAAAGGAAACCTTTTACTAGTTGAAATAGTGTAAATGAATTCTTCTATCAAATAACCCTTTTAAGTAATGAACACAAATTTAAAGTCTATTTTAAGAATTTTCTCAGTGAATTAAACCTGCCCTATAAAAAAACAGTAATTGCTGAGTGAGGTAAAATTCATTTGGGTTTGCCATTTCCACTGCTTTCTCTCAAATTTAGTCAAAAATTCTAGGTAACAAAATGATCTTTAGGTTCTTCTGTCACAATATAGCAATGACATAATAAATAACCATCAACATCAGCAGGTGTGCTGCTACTCATGACAAGAGTGACCTATTCACACCTACACAGTGGGGCTGTTCAGCCTGTATTTGCATACTGATTTATGGATCCATAAATTTACACAGATGTGGATGGAATGAGAAATCAATTAGATATAAAAGGATATGTTAACACTGGTGAGACGAAAGGAAGAAATTTCATATAGGGCAGAAAAATAAGATCAAATGCTGCTATCTTTCAGAATTAATGCAAACTTATAATCTTAAGACAAGGTTCAATTTTTATTAGTACCATTGTACAGAAAATGTATTTTGCTATGTATATTACATGGAAGTGAAAAAAAGAATGATTACAATAATTAAATGTAATCAAAACCAACATGTAAATCATGTTGGGCAAAAACTGTGGGGGTTGGCTTCACTGGACATTGCACTTGACAAAGCTGAATATGGGCATTTTGGTTAAGTGTGCCCTATTAAACAAAACAAGACCAGGGCACAGGTGGGTTCAGTGATAGGCAATCCTTTGTGGTATTAATTGTAAGCAAGCTCACAGTCATGGTTTTACCCTTGCTTCTTCATATTTTTTCAGGCAATACTCAATACAGTTGGGGCAAAATGTGTTAGGGGCTGTTCCTAAGACTGTTCCTAATAATACTCTCTCCTCCCAATAGGGCAGCTAAATTACATGCAAGTGAAGTAATCGGATCACAGATGCACCTCTGTACTGTTACTTTATTATTAAGTTCTTCATGGCACCTTCTGCAAGCAGAGTTCACTGCCCATCAGCCTTAGGACACCTCAAGGACTTAATACCACTCTCCTGGTTTTAGTCCATTTTTTAGCCTGTGTTAGAATCATAGAACTGAAGAAAAAAATTAACAGCTTTTTCCATTTCTCCTCTAATTGTCTGCCATTGGAATTCAATATATTCTTTATGCCCTTGAAAAAAATCTATGAAAATCTACTTTCTAATGTGCATATTTTGGCTAGGCTGGGAAGGAAAAAATGGTCCTAAATTTTTGCATGTAACAGAATGCAGCACTGATAACAATCATCAGTAAACTTAGATGTTTCAGTATGGGTTGCTACATCTGAACTGGTCAGTTCTAGTATATGAGTGTTGCAATCTATAACTTAGATGTCTACATTTGTCCAGATGAATCATTATTCATGTGCTTAGTTCTAATTTACAGAGGGAAGTATAAAATAAATATAATAAAATATCACTCCACTTTTATGGATTGTATAATAAAAGCGCTAACTGAAGTAAGCAATTGTGTATTAAAGAGAGTTGTTACCTTTGGAAAGTCTGATCTTTCACCCTAAACCTCAGGAACTCCTTCTTTGTACAAAGAACTGGAGTCTGTCACCTAATGTGGAGTAGGTGAACAGTTGTCTTCAAAGCAAATAGCAAAACAGCTTTGATTGTTGTCCAGTCAGACAGGAACTTTCAAAAGTTGAGAAGAGAAATGAGGAAACGAAAGGAAAGGGAAAGGGAAAGGGAAAGGGAAAGGGAAAGGGAAGATTACTTCTCACTGATGAATTAGTTCCTCTGTCCTGAGAAAAAACAGAATGAATTGGTCTTTATTCACAGAGTGGAAAAGCATTCAGCAGAGCAGTGTAAAGAAAAGATTTGAACTCTACACTTACTGCTACTGTGAGCTTCCTGTGCAGCCTTGACTAAGTCACTTATCCTCCTTACATCTTCAGTTACCCAGCTGACAGATGAGCAAATCCTAATGCACTGAGTGCTGCAAAAAATAGTTATTAACTTTTGAAAAGCACTTTCAAAGGGTCTGGTGCAGTATAAATGACAGATACTTATTTTAGACAAGTAACAGATGTGACCATTTTGTTTCAAGGATTTTCTAAAGGAAAACAGAATTGTTTGCCAGTGTAAGTTATTTTCTAAAATAAGAGCAATACAGAGGTAGATACCCCTCTATTGTAGGTGAATACAGCAGGTGTAAGGCGGCTACTTTTAAGATGACATATTAAGAAGCTGAACTGGTTATATGAGACAGCTGAGGGAGTGCGCTGACATTTATGCTGTACCTCAGGTTTATGCTATCATTATTCTACATGTCATGGAACATACACAGAAACACCCTAGTATGTGATAGTGCATATAAATTCTTACAAAAATCTTTATGGAAAAAAAATAAAAATGTATTCTTAATGTTAATGTACTACCATGACATTCCCTGTGGTGTGATGAAAGATATCTCCCACTGGATACATCTCACCACAGATCATATGGATTGAAAAAGGATTTTGGAATTCTTCGTAATGCTCTCACTGTGAAAGGATCGATTTCTTCCAAGTCTGATATAATGCACCTTAGACTTATTAGAAGCTGCTAATTAAAATGGTCTGCACTTCTGAATACTGCTTTTAGGAAAAAAAAGTAATGAAAAATGAGATTCTTTTCTGGTGTATATATTTCTGATAAAAAGGTATGAGTAGAATGAACAATGTAGTTACACGAAAGAAGATAGAAATATATAATTTTTGCTCATTTCTTACAAAACTTCAAGCTGTTCAGCATTCCCCTTCTCTCTCCAGCACTGTGGCAGAGAATTTGTTTTGTATTGAGAGCTGGAAAAGGGGACTGACAATTAGTAGAGAACATAACAGTGACACAGTTCCTCTCTCTTGCTGTTTTCTTTACCTGCAGCAGGAAGGGCACAGTACTAAAGGTTACACAGCTGGCTGGAGACCGTGTTTTCACATTTTGACCAAATCTCATTTTCTGAAGGGGAAATCCAGGATTTGTTTTTCTTTCCAAATTAGCACAAATGCCTGATTTCTGAAATTATCAGAAATTATTCCCTCAAAAAGAATGAACTCGGAATTCTTAGAACCCCGCATGTTGATTGTTATAAATATGATAATGAATATTTATTAGTATGTTGTCAAATTGTAGACCCTAGTTCTAAATGTGCCCTGTTTTGAGTCCTACTTTGCAACAATATATCCCAGTTTTTAATGTGCCCATTAGGAGAGTTACATATGTACCCCAGTTCTATATGTATTTGTCTTGGGGTGACTTTATGATTATCTCATATTCGTCTCCTCTATGCCAGGAGAAAAAAAAA
>WEIV01006082.1:69770-140334 GCA_013390005.1 Calyptomena viridis | reverse complement strand
TTTTTTTTTTTTCCCTTTTCACTTTCCTTTGAGGAAATATTTCTTTCCTCGTACCCGGTGGGAGAGGGTGATTGCGGCCTGTTTTTTATCAGAGAATATTTATCCTTCTGAATATATTTGTTCCAAACCAGGACAGTATTCTATTCTCAGTTCTGTATCCCAGTTCTAAATATATCCTATACTTCGTCCTCATTTATTATACCCTTTCCCTACCTTTCTTCGTCGGGTTTCTGCCACTGCTGCTCCCACCCCTCGAGATCCAAGATGGCAGACTACAACCAATTACGTAATCCCATATGCAAAAGCCAGACTCCCATAAGACTAATCAGTTAAACTGGCACTGGACTTAGAGAAAAAAGTCCTGATTAAGCCTTTTTCATACAAGAAAAAAACAAAAGTAATAGCCCCAGTCGGAGTGTGTACTAAGCATTACTAGAGCCCTGTTCAGGATGTCTCAGCTTGGAGTCACCATAACTAAAAGGCCTAGGCCAATATGGGGCAACTGGTCTAAGCAGAGTATAGTCCCTTCTTCATGGGAAGCTCTCTGCCAGAGTCTTCACCTTTGCTGAAGACTCCGCCTCCAGTGATGATGCCTCGCCTCTCCTGCGTCGCCTAAGGAGCAGTGGTGTGCACGCCGCCTGCGAGCCCCTACCCCAGGCAGCATCAACAAAGTTTTATGCTGAATTCACCGGGAAGCCTGGTTCCCATTCCTAACATTGACAACAGCAAAATTTTTTAATATTAAATGCCATATAAATGAAATATTATTAATTTATATAACAGGATAAGAAAATGATGTAAATATCAAGTACAATTCAGAATTGTCTGAATGTAAACACAGACTGTGTAACAAAATATTCTTTAACATTACCATTATAGAAAAATCAAGGTAATCCAGTAATTTCTTTTGCCCCAGAGATATATTATCCTATTACCACATTCCCATGTGTGCTGCAACTGCATTTTCCAATAGGATATCATTGTGTCATTTTTTATTTATTAATTTTAATTAGCTTTTTTGTCTAATAGCCTCCAAGCAAGTCATCAGCATGGCAGACCTAGACCACTTGACCAGATGGCTCCTGTCTTGGGGTGACTTTATGATTATCCCATATTCATCTCCTCTATGCCAGGAGAAAAAAAAAAATGAATCTTGTGCTTTTAAAAACTGAGCCCCAAGAGCAGAGAGATCTTTTCAAAATAATTCTACTGTCTCAAGGTCAATTTTGCTATGTTGCTGTGCGGTTTTGGTGGTTTGGTTTTTTTTTCAGCGGCCTGGGCTGAAAGGGGGGAGGAAGACACTGGCCTTCTAGTTTTCCAGGGAGAGTGCTGCCTGTTTTCTTCAAAAGGAAGAGACTTGGACTTCTGCATTTTCCTGGGCTTTTTGATTTCTTCTTCTCTCCTGGACTTGTTGGGACATCAGAGTGTTGAGACCTCACTTGGAGGTCTTTTCCACCAGTCTGGCCTGGGCGCCCCCCCGCCCACGATCAGCCTGGGACTCTGGAGGGGACTCTAGATCTTCCAGTCTTCCAGTGAGAGACTTCATCATTTATTGTTATGTATATATATTTATATGTAATATTTCTTTCCTTGAACCTGGTGGGAGAGGGTGATTACAGCCTGTTTTTATCAGAGAATATTTATCCTTCTGAATGTATTTGTTCCAAACAAGGACAGCTCCCTACTCTAACAGTTAGGCTTTCTAAGGAAACAGTGAGTACCTGCAGGGGTGTAAGGACTGAATCAAAATGAGTTATTCTTCTATATTGATTAAAAAAATTAATGTATATATATAAATTCTAGAATATGTTAACTTATTTTTTAAAATAAAACTAGGTTTATTGAAACTTCTTGTTGCAATTCCTCTCCAGCCTTCCCAATGAAAGTTCAACAATGAAATATCAGATGGTCTTGTTATTAATGCTTGGGAGTACTAAATACTGGTGATTTATGAAGTACAAAAGTCTTCCCTTATTTTCTGGGTTTGGATGAATTGAGAAGTGTTTTAGCAATGATTTCAAAGGCTTAGACCTTTCTTAATACACAACTAAAGGACAATTTAACAGCAAAGCCAACAATTTCTTCTTCAAATTTCTCATATATTAAAGACAATTGGACATATCTTTCTCTAGTTACTGTTGAGTGCTCAGTTCTGAAGGAGTCCAGAAACACTGGATAGGTAATTCCACTTGATTCAGACACAGCAATTTCAAAACATAAGAATCTAGAGTCATCAAGATGTAAGCTATCAGACACATTCACACACAGCTGGTAATTATGACACAGGACCTACAGGAGACCCAAGCCCATATAAAGCAGCAGCAAATTCTAGATAGGATATCCCAGGCAGCTGAAACAGGCCCGGAGGCTGGGATTTATCTCCCTGTTAAATATTTTTGCCATCTGCATGTACATGTGACTAAGCTTCATGTAGCCCTCCCTGGGCAACAGAAACCTACTCAATATGTGGCTACACATGTCCTGTGACTCCTGGACAGGCCGGTGTGACCCATGAGGCAATGCCTAGATTTAGTTTCCTGTTGTCCAGTGCCATTTTTCTAAGAGTATTTATCCTGGCCTCCAACTAGCTCTAGAGGAGTGAGTGTGCCTTAAAAATTCTTAAAACTAGGTCTACTCCTATGAGACATTTTAGACAGCCCAAGATGTCAAAAAAGGTATTGAACATCTGTGAAACTGAGTCTCTGCAAATCTTGGTCAACAGAACAGCTGTCTAGATTTCAGTGGTTTTATTAACTCAATTTCTAATGAGCTCTACAATGAAGATGAAATACATATGGAAACCCACATAGCAGAAAACATAGTCTTTTTCCAAGAAACTTACCACTTAACCAACAAAACCAGCCAAAGACTGGTTGAATTATGAGAAAGCACAATAAAAAACCAACTCATTCACCAAAAAAATTACTCTGATGAATACGATATGATAGAAATTGTCTTCAAAATCCTTGTGTCGGTATGGAGACTGGTCAGTGTTTTTGTCTCAAACTGAATTTGAAATATTTTATCTATACATAAAAGTATAATGCCTAAGGGAAGATACTACAAGTAGGATTATCTGCGTAATTTTAGTTCACATGTCTGGATGTTTGCACTACAGTAGTCTTTAAATTCACCATCAGGATTTTTGTCCAAGAACCTCTGCTTCATATCACACAGAGGATGCCTAAATTGCTGTAATTTGTGCTACCTTCACAACTTGAATCCTAGCTTGTGCTTCCTAGATTTTGAGTGCATAATCTACTCTAGAATTTTTTTGTGTAAAATTTTCTATAAATATCAAAATAAAAAGTGAACAAAAAAAGATCCTTTATATAATTCCCTTTTCTTATCAATATTAAGAACCTTTGGCTTAATCTGTGTTAGTGAACAAATTAAGGCCAGGTCACTGGCATCCTTACTGTTTATTTTTAATGCATTCTCCACTGTTTTTTCCCTGGGGCAATTAGTAGCTTCCCAGACAATTCCCACACTCAGCTAGGGAAAAAATACATGCAGTTAGGGAAAAAGCACAAAAGTGTCACACTAAGGAATTTTAACACAATCACTCTGGTCATGGAGAAGGAATGTGAGGAAATTTAAGCCTATGATGTGAGCCACACCATTTGAATGGGTCTCCAAATAGTCCCTGGTTTATATTGCCACTAACAAATCATAGATTATTATATGTGTATTAGATACTGGTGAGTGCTGTGTACTATCTTGTATTCAGATAGTGAACCAAAATTACATATTTTTATACTCCACTCAGAAGAGAAATAAACATTTTGCAGCCCATGGTTCTCATCCATAGTTACACATAATTCCCACACTAAAAAAAAGGACAAGAAGATATCTTAAGTCCTTTAAATAAATTTGCTGACATGATTAGGTAGAAATCTAAGGCTTTGTAAAGTTGAACATCTATATTAAACTTTCTTCATGAGCGATGACCAGGAGAAAACGTGTAAAACATGCTCTAGGCAATAAAAGTTAAAATGGCTTCAGATCTTAATCCTATACCCTTGATTAAATAAAATAAAATTAAGAAAATTCCATTAAGACTGTACTTCTTTTAGTCGCATATTTTATAGACATTCCTTGTCCTTTCCTGTGCTTAGATGTTTAAAACAGTCATAACAACAGCTGTTGCCATTTACAAAATGGGCCTGCAGTGTTTAAAACCAAGCATATGGTTCTAAGTGTATTATCTCACCTGAGTCCAGTTCCCTCACAGTTTATGATAGTTTGAGTTTATGTGCACGTGCACTGCTGAAATGGTCTCTGAATCCTCTGTTGTATACATGCCATCACAGTCACAAAATCTCTGGAGCTCAAGGATTCAGCCTCCCTCTTTAGTATCTAAGAGGTGCTCTGAGCAACGAGAAAGAAATGTACCTCCTTCCCTTCTGCCTAGTCTCATCCATGCCAAATCACTTATAATAGGTCTGGGCAAGAATCATTTTACACCATCCGCTTCATTGCTATTAGAAAATACAATGGTTGAAGATTCTCCCTAACAACAGATTCCCACACATTTTTTGTATCTGACTATTCAATAGAGCCCATTTGCCTGATGCTATAAAGATACCAATTATTTCTAGTGATGCCAGCATAAAAAGGCTATTCTACACTGAAGCCAGCATCTGTCTAGCTTATTTTTTGGTACATTCAGAAGGGATTTTTTGAAAGATAATGGCTCTTTTCAGAACTTTAGACACTAAATCATATTTGACAGTCAGCTATCCATCTCCCCTTCATTCTATTTTGTCTCCATCTTTTCAGAGGTCTGCTGAAATGTGCCTGTTCCTCCACAGTTTTAATACTGGGTTGTATGGACAGTAATTTCTTGAGTTTCTGTATGTTTCTGCGTGTTTCTGCAGCTTCGGACTTCTCTAACTCAAAAGTAATAGAAGATTCTGTACATTTTCAGTGGATTAATACACTTTTCTGTCTTCAAATTTGTATCTTTGTTACATTAACCACCACAAATAACAAATATAGTAAACTTACCAGCTTTGATGGTCTTCTGTCCTTTTGTGCATTCAGATAGCGATTAGGTAGGATAAACATCTACCTCATACTTTGTGGTTACACATATGTGACAGGAGCAAAGCATTCTCAGAAACATTTCATTTCAAAAAAAAAAAGAAAGAGTGTTTTGGATCTAATACACTTAATCTAAGTACTCTTTTGCGTATAGCAACCTTAAACTGCTAATCAGAAGAAAGAATGAGGCTGGTACCTCCAGAAGCTGATTAAAGGTCCTAGGTGGCTTGAATCACTCTTTTTAAATGTATCTGTGTCTCTCTGATGAATAAAGAAAAGGTCTAGAGGACTTGCTCTTATAGGTTAGGTGTCTCCTGCCATGAAATTGAGGTAGATATGGTTTCAAGGGCTCTGTGCAGTCCTTGCCCTCATCAGAGAATGATAACAATAGCAGGGATATCAGGCTATATTCTGTAATGAGAGGCTAGGTTCCTTTTAATCAGTAATTCCTGAATTCTGTAGTAGATCAGCAAAAGTGTTTTACATAATAGGTGGGAAAAATTTACTTAGCTATTTAATGAAATCCCCATTTGTTTTAATGCAAGAAGCAATCTATTTATTATCTCCTTTAATTTCAACTGCACACAGAAAATTCAAAACAGAGAAAAAAATTTCTACAGAAAACTAGGACTCTTTATGATATTTCCAGACATTTTTGTTCCAGGCTACAACATTCATCCTGCAAGGGTCATGTTCCTGTGGACTTTTTTGTACCTCTACTAAGGTAAAAAGGTTATACTAGCACAGGCTCAAACCTTTCTGAGATAGGTAGTATGTGGCTGGGAGTGTTCTCAGTTCTGTATCATCAGGTAGTGTACACAACCCTTTTCACAGTTCATGGTAGTCTATTGAATAATTCTATATATATACATAAACAAGCACCTTACAGGGCATTCATCTTGGAATAGAAAAATCCCTACTATTCCATCCAGCCAAATTATCTAATTTTCTCAGTTGGTGAAGAAAGCATTCTAGAAAACCTGTTCCCTCCCAATTGTCCTTAATATTTCTCTTCAAAAGTCAAGGCCAGGTGAGAGTGATGATTTTTAGTAAGGGAAGAATACGGCAAAATAATTATTCCTCTTCTTACAAAAAGTCTTCTTCTAAGTGGCACTTGAGCTGCTTTTATACTCTTGTATCTACATCAACCGTAATTATACTTGGATGTATTTGTCTCTTCTGGAGGTACCAGCAACAACAACTGTTGCAGAAGCTGCTCACAAAAGCAAAATCATTCTGAGAATATTTTATACCTTTTCCAATTTGACAAAGCAGGGTGTTTGTTGGCCTTTTTTTTCCCCCCTCCTTTCTTTATTTCTCTTTTCTTTTTCCCTTTTTTTCTTTTTTATTTCTTTATTGAAGACTAAGATTTTCAATCATTTGTTGCTCTGAAGAATTCACCTTTTGGAATATCAAAGCCTGGACGTAATTCACCTAACATCAGCATGCAATTGGAGTATCTAAATTATCAGCACAATTCTTTGAGGCTCTGCATATGGAGTGTCAGCTAGGGAAAGACATGTATTTCTGAGAAGATGAGCCAACTCTTACATGGGATGAATCCTCATATTCATACTTCTACTGAGATGAGTCCACAATGAACCAAAGACAACTGTGTCTTATTACAGGTACCTCAGGTAGATCCCTGAAGTTAAATGAGATAAATCTAGATTCAAGTTATTGCAAAAAATATTAGAGAAAATATAGCTCTACATTCTTAAGAGAAAGTAATGAAAAAGTAAGTATTTGAAAGTCAGAACAGACACACTGTGAAGACCCATATCTTTCATCATATAATACAGAAAAGCAGATGGCATTTATTAGCATGCTATAATAAGATTGAGAAGCCCCAGGCAAATTGACAAAGCAGCAAACAAGATGTGAAGTTGCAAGCAATAAAACAGTTCAGCTCAGAAAGTGAAAGGTGCTGCAGGGGATATAAAATGCTGAAAAGAGGGGGATAAGCTTTGTCTGTGATGGGGAACAAATGAAAAAACCCCAAACAGTAGATTTAGGAATGAATGTTCTGAGACAAGTACATTTAGCACATCAAGACAGTTGCAACCGAAATCAGTGCGTCTGCTGGTCAGGCATACAAGGGAAATAAATTTGGGAGGTATACTGTTGTAATGTGTGATTAACATGTATTTCTCACTGTATATTATTGTTCTGTTACATGGTATATCCTGTTATGATGTGCCCTACTCCTCACCCCAGATGGTTTGTCCCTTCCCTTGTCCTCCCTTCCCATTGGCTGGAGCCCCTATAAGAACCAGGGGCCGGAAATGGGAAGGGCTCTTCCTTGGTTATCCCCCATAAGCTTGGACCCTCCAGGTGGCCTGTTGCCTCTGGAGTGAATAAACTTATATTATATGTAACCATGGAGAGCTGCCAGCACCTTCTTTGTCCTCCGTTTCCCTCAGCCATCCCGTGGGGAGTGCAGGGGCACACTCACCCCTCGGCAAGCCCTGACAGGGGAAGACTACAGTATACAACGAATAAAGTAATAATATTAACAGAAGAGGTTTTCCTGCAGATAGATACCTGTTGATTGACAAAAATGTGAAGAAATACAAAAAATCTTATATAGGAAAACCATCCTGCCTGATCATATACCCTGATAGACACCAGGCTAGTTCCTGTCGCTCTGGAAAGAGATTTTGGAACTGCTGTGGACAGTCCATCATCTCATTTTTCAACAGAGTTACAAACACACACATAGTGCTGAAATGGTAGTGAGAGATATATAAAATGAGACAAAAATAACAATCTACTGCTGAGAAAATCCATGTTGTTATCCACATCTTGAACGCTGTTATTTTGATCACTTCTGTGTCAAGAAAATGTAGCAGAAGCAAGAACACACAGAGAAGCAAAGAAAGGATGATTGGAGGCATGAAACTGCTTCTATAAAAACACTAAATACATTAGGACTTATGATCTGGAGAACAGATAAAACAAGAGTGTTATGAAAAAGGTATAAAAAATCATTAGTGTCTTTCCAAGAGGGGAAGAACCGAGAATTTAAATGAAAAGGAAATGTGTATAAATGAGTCTGTGAAGTTCTTTCCACAGGATATGCTAAAGCCCAAATCGTAAAAGGCTCTTTAAAAGTGGAATAAATTGAAAATTATTAGACATCAAGTGCAGTACTCCTGAAGATTACTATAACTCCTATCACTACCTGACAAAGTATCACAGAATGCAAAGGCAGAAGTGCATTTTTCCTATTCTTACTCTATTCCAAACCACCCAACCCACTGGGTTTTGTATGATATCCAAGAATGGTTAGAGCTGCAATCTGACTGAAGAGGAGGGTGGAGAAGTCTTGCAGTCAGAAAGTCACACATAGTGTGTGATTATATGTCATGATTCAAAGCCAGTAAGGAACATAAGAATTACAGAACCTCAACTTTTTCATTCCTATGAGTATGTCCAAATCTAAAAAGCAAAACAAATTCTTTCCCTTGTTCTTGAAGGACTTTCTAAAACCGCTCAACAAAACCCTGTGATGTTAAAACTGGTGGCCTCTCCAGAGCATCCTCAAACCAAGATGTTTGAGAAAAGGAACAAGAGGAAATGGCCTTAAGTTGCACCAGTGGAGGTTCAGATTAGACATTAGAAAAAAAATTTTCACTGAAAGAGTGGTCTGGCATTAGAATAAGTTGCCCAGAGGGGTGGTGGACTCACTATCTCTGGAAGAATTAAACAAGTGTCTGGATGTGGCACATGGGGATATGATTTAGTAGCATTTATGGTGTTGCTGTGTGGGTGGTTGGATTAGATGATCTTGAAGGTCTCTTCCAACCTTGATGATTCCATGATTTTGTGATTCTGTGAGTATAAAACCAAGAAAGGCAAGCAAATACTATGAGTAGAAGAGATATAAACCCCTTTGTCATAAGTCATGAAAAATAAGATCCAGTCTTAGAGCTGGTCACACACAGACTGACTGTCCCTGTGCAGCCAAGCTAACTCCACTTATTTACAGAATCGAGACTTAACATATTATCTTCTCCATCACACACCACACCTAGCTGCAGAAAGACTTCTTTGCCCTAAAGGCAACCATAAAATATGAATATTGTATTCTCAGTTCTGCTGATGCTCTCTTTAATAATAAAACTACCAAATATGTTAATTTGTTTTTATTATTATAACAATAGAAGCCTAGTGACATTTAAAGCATTATGATAAACACTGGTTTATTTTGGATCCATAGTTTGGGTTTCTTTCAAGCAAAACAATACCAAGCAAGCCAGGACACAATTTATTGAAATTGCTTAAAAAATGTATTTCCTGTTTCCCTGTAAATGCAGTACATTCTTATCTAGTCAACTATCTAGAGGAAGAGTAAAGCAAAACGAATGTAGTCTTTATGTAAAAATTCTAACCACAAAACCATTTATTAAGAGAATACAATGCTTCCTTTCAGACTACCATTCAGGTAGTGCCCTTGGACAAAGCCTCAGACAAAGTTTTCAAAGCCATTGTTCTCCAAAGTTAATTGAATTAGTTGTGAAATATGATCCTATTCAAAATTACTTCTTCTCTAAACCAATACAGCTTATAGATATATTTTAACTTATATTTATTTTTTTTCAACTTTACATCTGCTATAGAACGTTATTTCAAAGAGGGAGATAGAGGCCAAATCTCTTCAATAAAGAATGCACTGAATCATAAGTAATTTGAGCACTGTTCTACCTCTAAGCAGTTTTTATTACCTTTCTCTTAAAACCTGTGTTAAAATACATTAATCATCTACTAGGTACAATTCACATAGGTAAAAATAAATAAATAAAAATTTTAAAATACTAGTATTATGATCAGGTTCTTTACATTGTTAGCAAGATGTCTCTACTTGAATTAAGGTGCAAGTGAGACCATATGCTGAAATCAATAGTACAAATTTTTATTAACAGTAAATGTGAGGTAAAGAGAGCTAGAAAGGAATAGGAAAAAGAGAGGGAGAGATGGGGAGAGAACAAGAGTAATAGAGAGATAGATTAAATACAAAAAACTATTACCACTCTGTGGATTCTGACGGTGTCCCATTGATCCTCTTCTTGTAGCCTGCTTGCGAGTCCCAGTCTTGTCGAAGTGATGGTTGCAATCTGGATTCATTAAGGGAAGCCTGTGATGGTGAGGGAAGAAGCCCTGTGATGAGGGAAGAAACCTGTGGTGTTAAGGAAAGTCCACGGGTAAGCAAAGAAGTACAATGTAAAAAAAAGCCCCCAGTAACTCCTTAGGGTAGGGAGTATTAGAATGGATAATTTAATACTGGATGACAGGACATTTCAAGAGTGTTTGACACCTTCTAAGATGTTACAGCTGCCTATAGTGCAGTTGAATCAATTATGGCCCATTATGGCCCATCAGCAGAGATGAATATCTTCAGGCTATTGTGAATTGTTTTGGTGGTTCCCCAAGGGGAGTTATCACAACTGAGTCATTTGTGTAAGTACAAAGAAACTCTACCCCACCTCACAGGATTTGCCTCTTTCCATATCTTGATCAACCCAGCTTGTAGCCTGAGGTGGCAAGTGTACATGCCCTCAGCACTTGAGAAATTACTTTGCACATCTTGGTTGTGTGAGCCATTATGAATACCACAGCATTCCACTGTTTCATACTGTGGATAAATTCTTCTCCTGAGATAATTCAACACCTTTATCTCATCTCAAGTTCCATCACAATCCAAATCATTAGGCATATTAGGGGAAGGTTGGGTTTCAGTGAGCAGTTACTTCTTTGCATAGTTAACTACAGCGAACAAAATTATTTCAGTGATTTCAACAGTGTTTAAGCCATTAACCAATTTAAGTCTCTCAGAAGTAATAAATACAAATTCTAACAGGTCTGAATTATTAGGATTGTTCTGTCAAGTCTAAAATCCTGATCAGCTTTTCAGTAAAAGAATCAAAACAATAGCTCAGCCTATTTAAAAGAGGAATCAGAGTAATTTCATAAAATTCTGTCATTCCAGTTAACAAACCAGTGTTCTGTACTTAGTCAGGGACTTCTTTTAGTACTTTTAGAGTACCACTTTTTACAATTTATGTCACTGCAGAATCAATATTATTGCTGAAGAGCAAAATTTTTCAGTTCTTTTATTATCAATAAATTCCTTGTTAAGGTACTGATATTCCTGTAAAATAAGAGCAGATACAGATGTTTAGTTATCCATATAGCATCATCAAGGATTCTGAATTTGTATCCACCCACAGAATCAAAGTTGCAGATTGAGCAATTAGAGCTAGGACACTTTAATTTATTTCAGCTTGTGTAGGCTGCAGGGTAACTTTACTTGCAAATAATTGAGATTGTAAATTGAAAGGTCTCTAAATTGTGGATCTTTGTGGCTTCCTATTCCATTTTTTGAGGATACCTGAGAGATACTGAAGTTAAGCAGAATATTAATTCTGTATGGTTCCTGCAAAAGACAAATTGTGGCAGGACTGTAAGGCATGCAGCTCACGTGTTTGAAGAAAAGAGTTAAGAGACAAGAGACAACTAGATACAAGTTCTTCATTTCTGTCTTGCCTTCTGGATTCAAATCGTCCATGGAGGAATAATCTTTGATCCTCTAGCTATGACTTCTGTGTAATCATATTGGTTTCAAAGCCCCATAAATTGTCTCTCCTGTGGACCTTTTGAAATGCAGTTCTAAATTAATTCTGCCTGTACATTCTTTGCTATGCAATCTATACGATCAGAAGAAAATTTTATTTTTGAAGCCCAAATTAGCTATGAAGACATGGAGTTTGACAGAAACCTTCACTATGTTTACTGTGTCTCCTACATTTGCTGAAGGGCATTTAAAAAAAAAATCTTACTGTTAATTTATTTATAGGTGCTTTCTAAAATTGAAAGTATGCTTTTTAAAGGGCTGGTTTTTTATTTATACATTTTGAGTTTTTATTATTTTGCAGACACTTTTTCTCTACTGTTGTGATCGGTTGAACTCACAGGAAGATTTGGTTGCAAATAATTTAGTGTTATTTGATATAATTTTTAAATACGAAATAAGATTGCCAAAGTATTTATCATGCATGATACAATGTCGCGTAGACCTTGAAATAATCCCTTTGATGGAAAAAAATCCAAAATTAATGACATAAATTATTCACCCCAAGTAATTCAGCCAAACCTAACAAATGCAGTAAAGAGGAGTTTGCATATTGCACAAAGGGATCATTTTAAATTCTTTGTCATTTTGTTCACCTCTCCTGCCCTTCTTCATCTTCTTTGCAATTCCAATAAGGCTGCGACATCACTGCAACACAAAAAGCATTAGTGATTCTATTTCAAAGGTGCCAACCCTGTTGATCGTCTGCCTGCACCATTGTCAGTATGGAAACATGCTTTGTTTATATTCTGAAATGGATATGGGAATTATTTTGGTACGGTACTGCTGCTACCCAAGTCTGTACTTCTAAACAAAACCAAACAATTGCTGAGGTTGTAGGGTATCATAATAATTTTTCATTTTTTGAATGAACAGGTCATTAGTTTGGACTTCTATGAACATTTCCAATTTTGAGTTGTCATCATAACTTACTATGAAGCAGTAAAAAAAAATCAACCGAATTGCCAAAGCAAAATAATCCTAAACTTGCTTGGTTTGAAGCGTAATGCTTCATTCAGCCACTCTTAGGATGATACTAATAGACATACACGTACACATACTTCTCTCATGCCACTCCCATTGCATTTCCTTGGCTTCATTTTATACACATACAACAGCTCTGTTCCATGGCCATGACCTACATCTGGTGCCAGAGCTTCAGTCCAATCCTTTTCTGCTCACGTATATCCTTGCAAGGCAGGATCTTGTGTCTTCGAGGATTCCTGTGTAAACTGTGACTTCTGAGAAGGGGAAGTGCTGAGAAATGCAGCTGAGTCCCTATTGCTAATCCTTCCACAGCGTGCTCTGTTTACTTACAGTATGCTTTCCCAAACCAAAAATCTTAATGTATGGGGTTTATGTGGCCAGGTTTCGGGGTGGTGTGGAGAAGCCTATGTGGGAGGCTTCTTTGAGAAGCTGCTGGAAGCTTTCCCCATTTCTAGTAGAGCCAATGTCAGTCAGCTCCAGGCTGGACCCACTGCTGGCCAAGGCCAGGCCAATCAGGAGTCATAGTAACGCCTCTGTGATAATATATTTAAGAAAGGAAAAAAAAGGTAGAGGGCAGATGAAGATGGGAGCTAGAGAAGAGCAGAGTGAGAAGCTGTGATTAACAACAATGCAGACACCAAGGTCAGTGGAGGAGGGAGAAGAGATGCTCCAGGCACCGGAGCAGGGCCCCTGCATCCTGTGGAGAAGACCATGGTGGAGCAGGCTGTCTCCCTGCAGCCCGTGGGGGACCATAGGGAGCAGAAAATGCACCTGTAGCCCATGGAGGAGCTCAGGCCAGAGCAGGTGGATGCTGGAAGGAGGTTGGGACCCCATAGGAGGCCCACGTTGGAGCAAGGTCATGGCAGGGACCTGCAGCCCACGGGAAGAGGATCTCACACCGGAGCAGGATTCCTCCTGATGGGACTTGTGGCCTGTGGGGAACCCACGCTGGAGCTGCCTATACCAGAAGCACTGCACCCTGTAGAAAAGTGACCCACATGGCAGTACTACCTGAAGAGCTGTTGCCTGTTGGAAGGACTCACATTGGAGCAGTTTTGTGGGAGAGACCCCACGAAAAGCAGGGGACGGACTCCTCTCTCTAAGCAGTGGCAGAAACAACTTCTGACTGCAACCCCCACTCCCGTCTCCCTGGGCTGCTGAGGGAAGGAGGTAGATCGTAGAAAGAGGGAGGGGTGGGGGGAAAAGGTGTCTGTAAGATCTACTGACCTTCTCACTCTTAAGCTCTGATCTTGATAATAATAAATTCTCAATATCCCCAATTGGAGCCTGTTTTGCCCGTGAAATCATTGGTGAGAAGTTTCTTATGGTGCTTGGAAAGATTGTGAAACTCTGTGTTTTTTTTTTTTTTCTCTCCTCTGTCCTTTCATGGGGAGGGGAGCGATAGAGCTGCCTGTGGTAAGTCCTTGGCACTCAGCCAGAGTCAAACTACTACACTTAATATTTTACATATTATCCAAAGAGGAAGGGCCTGAAGTTTTCAGCTTTAGAAAACATATTCAAATCCTTTCAGCTGATTATAGTCTGTGAAAATTAGAGTTGGAAAGCGGGTGATAGATCAGCTGTATGCCCTCGTTTCTGTTTTACCACCCTGAAAACAGCAGTTAAGTCTCCACTTTGTCAACAGGAACACGATTTGTCAAGGTTGTACGACCCAGATCTCATAATTTCCAGTGCTGGGCTAAGCTCTGTTTCCTGCCTTTCCAGATGATTAATGTGTTCAGTTTGCTGTACTTGGTCTCTTTAGTACATGAAAAGGAGAAATATTCCACAAGAATGGTTATTTCTATGTTTTCTCACAGTCCAATAAATCCTGGAAGGTATTAAAAATCAGGCAGAATTACACAGAACAATATCTGAAAATTTCTGAAATGTTCAAGTAGTCAAACTATATCATCAAGTTACAAAATAGTCTCACAGCATATAGTAGGTCATCATCTCATCAAGAACTTGGTATAGTATTTATTTATGAGAAAGTGAAAGGACAAAACACAGAAAGATTTCTGGTCTGAACTGAATATGAGAATATTTCTTGAAATCTCTGTATTTGTGCTCACATTTCAACACAGAACTTCTTGGGTTTATTTTCAAGTTATAGTGCATACTAAATAAGATTTTGAAAAATGAAATAAAAATTCCCCCCACTAACACATTCTTGATCTTTCAGGAAACTTAGATGTTATCTGAAAATGTGAAGACTCCTCTGTTACAGAGCAGGGCTGCTCATCCCTGATAGTACCTCTTTGAATTGCCAGTGTCCCCCTATTTCCTTTGCTTAACACTCCACTTGCTATTGTCTCTTAGTGAGAGGGACAGAACTGAAAGCCTTGGCATTTCGGTGTGTGAAACAAGTAATAGCTGATGAAGTACAATTTCTCACACTGTGAGAAATTATCAGTTATATCAGTGTTGGGAAGACTTTCAGAACTCTCATTCACACTACTGTCCTAATGCTTTCTGAACTGAAGCCAAATCCTGAGAACATATGCATACAAAACCATGCTATGAGTGCTTACTGGGCCTCACCAAAGAACAAGCCTAATAAAGCTATGGACTCACTGGCAAATGATACAGAGAACTCTGTGTAACTAAAATAAATCAGATTGTGTCTCATATTAGGAGGGATATAAACTAGCTTTTGTTTCCAGTGCTACATGGAATTTTTGACAGACATAAGGAAATAACTCTTACAAACTGCCATAATATAAAAAACACAGCAATGTTAATAAATACATTTTAATTTTCATTAAATCATAATGGAGTCTGTTATAAACACTATTTTGGAAGAAAAAGTTGTCATAATTATTTCCAAACTAACTTCTTATAAAGTCAATTTTCTCTCTCATTTTTCTCTGCAAATTAAAAACTTATTACTATGTTAGATTTCACACACAAGATGAAATAGGACAAAGACAAAATTTAGGAAGAAGCTGGACAACCATGGGGTAAAATACTGGCAAGATGGGAAGCAAATCCATCTCCAAAAAACTATGACTTTTGATTGGTCTTCCTGGTTTGGCCTGGCTGGCAGCTAAACACCACCCACGATCACCAACTGATCCTGACTATGATGGGGAAAAAATTTAAAAAAAGATAAAACTTGTGCGTTGAGATGAAACAGTCAGTCTCAAAGCAGTGGGATGCCCACCCCATAACTCCAAACACACTCCTCCACTACTGCCAGCCAACTCCACTCAGTTTTATTGTTTAGCTTGATGCCATGTGGTCTGGAATGTATCTTAGGTCATTTGGGGTCAGCTGTCCTGGTGGTGTCCCCTCCCAGCTTCTTGTACATTCAGTTTACTTGCTGGTAGTTTACTTTCAAGAAGCTGAAGAGCCCTTAATTTAGTGTAAACACTGCTCAGCAACAACTAAAGCATCATTGTGTTATCAATATTATTCTCACCCCAAATCCAAAACATAGCACTCTACCACCTACTAGGAAGAAAATTAACTATACCCAAGCCGAAATCAGGGTATCGTGAACACAAGAACGTTTTATTTATCTTTACCCTCATACCTATTGTGAAAACACATAGATTAGTTGCCCAGACTCTGTAATGCTGTAGGTTGCAAGCGTATCTGCAACATCATAGAGCCAAGTAAGACTTCTGTCGAGCCCAAGATCCATATACCACATGGCACCTTTTTGTCTGGGTGTCAGTCAGCTCTAAGACTGTGTACTTCTGAGTTTGCTTCTTAGCCAGTTATCAGAATCAATTTAAATCCTGTTGGAATATTTTCTGCCATCCCAACTGCTCTGAGTTTGGGCACTGCATGCTTTCTCTCCATCATTTTTCCCCCCCAGGGGGCCAGAGGTTCAGTGCAGTTGCAGCTCCCACCTGCAGGGCAAGGGGAGGGGAAAAGTGGTGAAGGGTGGAGCGTGGCGGTGCTGCCATATATGGCTGAGCCAATCTCAGGAGGTGGGGGGTGAAAGGAAGGGATCATGGGAAAAATGGGAGATACAAAAAGGCATACATGAGAAAGAGATTGCCCTCCCCTGCTTTTTCCTCTCACTTGGGGTTTGGCTGCAGCTGCCTTGTGTCCGACTTGGTGGAGCTGAGTGCATCCTGTTTCCCCTCTGCACACCCCTCCAGCCCATCTTTTTTTGCCACACAGCCCTGTGCTGGGCTCTGCCACCCAGTTGCTATCTTGTGCAGTCTTCTCCATGGCTTCAAGGAGGTCCAACTTCACTCCTGACTCCAGGCCAGCATATGCCACTGTTGGTGTCTGTGCATTGCCCCTGCTATCACCGCCAGAGCCACTCCGGATCCTTGGACAGATGCTGTCTGTGAAGGAGCTTCTTTTCGCCTCTCTGTACCTGGGGGGATGGTGAGAGAGCCTACCTTGCACTGCCTGTGGAAGGGCCCTAGATGCTTCCACCATTGTCACGGCCACCATTGTTGTGGCCACAAGAGCCCCTCACTGAGTCACAGCTTCCCCTTTGTCTCCAAGGGCGTGCTGGTGCCTCCTGTCGGCAAGAGTTAGAACTGCCCTGCACAGGAAAGAGGTTCTTTGAGTGCAGGTTCTGGTTGTTCCTGAGTTGTTGCTTTGTATTCTGTGTTTTATCATATATATGTTTAATAAAAGAGCTATTGTTCCTTTTTGTATATTTTATGAAGAGTCTCTTGATTTCAGATTTAAATAGTACAATTGTCTTAAAACCAAGACGTTTTTGAAACAGCCTTTTGAAGACTTATTTCATCCCTTGGTTTTCTATGGCATTAACAAACTTTGTGTATTCTGGTATTTTCTCAGGTTTGCAAGAGACGTAAGATCACACACACGACCTGCAGAAGACTGAATCTTGGAGGACTTTTAGTATCTCCATTTTTCTCTTTCTTTTTCTTACAGACATCTAGGAAATAGACTTATTTCCTAGACCCATATTATTCAGCAGTAAAGGCAAGCTAAACAGAAAGTATCTGTCACACTGCATTGTTGTGCAACAATTAATTTTTACTTTTATATATTTCTGTCTTTCAGGTCTTTTACTGAAAGGAACAATCTTACCATGATTCAGTATTCGTCATTCCACATGGAAATTCAGATACTAAAAAGAGTCTAAATTAGCATTTTTTATATACTAAACTAGATTTTTATATTATTATTCATGGATTTTTCCCCTTTTATATACATCAGTCAAAAATATATCAGTCACTACAAAATTGTCTGCACTGTTAAGTGAGCACCTGCTGAGAGGTGAATACAATCAAAGAATAAATGGAAATAAATGCAAAAGGAAACACTAGGTATTATGTTATATATATGTGTGTGTATATATATATATATGTCTTGTGGGGAAAAAACAAATCATGCTTTAAAAGTAACCCAGGCTTTTTTTTTTAAATTAATTTATATTTTAAAAAATTATTTCTTTTTTCTCCACAAATAGTCTTTCATCCTAATTCTTTCATCTTTTCTGTTGCTAGTAGATATTCTCCAGCAGTGCATCAGGAATATGGCTGCATTTAACTTACCAAGCAATGCATGATCATATTGTGATGAAAAGCTTCAGCTATCCATCTTCAAAAGAAAAAACTGACTAAATATGCAGTGGGTATAGTGCATGACTCTTTTTTTTCTGTTTACTATTTAACATTTTACTGTCTAAAAATTATGTATTTTTTCAAGCCCTTCCTCCAGGTTCTCTGGACAATGGTGATGGACAGCTGAAACAGTTGACTAAATCCCTCATACATGTATTTAAGGTAGGTGGATTGTATCACTGTATAGAAGTATATCTCTCTCTCTTCAACATATATTAAGAGAACACCATGACCTTCATATTTCCGCTCTTCAATGTCTTTGTTCCTCTACCTTGTGTCCTCCTGGCTCTGAGATATACTTTACCATCCTGCCAAAAGATGCCCCCCCCCCCCCCCAATGTATGAAGCAGATTGGTATATTCCTTAACTGTATCTCAGTGGATATTTTTATTGTAATGTAACTTCTATCATATCTTCTGATTTTTTTTTTATCTTTCACTTCTGTTCTTGAAGTAGGTAACTCCAGAATCACACATCACTTACTATCTGATTCTCATCTTTGCATTTTCCAGGGAGGTCTTGAATGTCACATCAGATTTCCAAGGCAATATTCCTCCATTCTTCCCTGCTGTTTTTTGTGGCTTGGGTCTCAATCTTTTGATACAACAGAGACCTTTCACACCACGCTATTTCTGCCTTATTTCAATAGCATACACAAATACAAACTCCTGTTTCAAATTAGTTACATGTGCAATAAAAATGGATGGTTTTATGTCATGACTAAACATTGTAGATCCCCTTTATACTCTTGAAACTACTTCTTAGACTATGCTTTTTAACATTTACCACATTGAGTGTAGTAGTGTGCAATTAGCATGTATTTCTATCATCTCTGTATATTATTGTTCTGTTACTTGGCATGTTCTGTCATCTCCCCTGCCCCTCACTCCAGATGGTTTGTCCCCTCCCTTCTTCTCCCTTCCCATTGGCTGGAGCCCCCTATAAGAACCACAGACCGGAAATACTTGGGGCTCTTCCCTGGTTGCCTCTGATAAGCTTGGACTCTTCACAGGGCTTGATGCCTCTGGAGTGAATAAACTTATATGCAACCATGAAGAGACACTGGCACTTCTTCATCCTCCGTTTCCCTCAGCCTACCCCCGGGGGAGTGCAGGGTCACACTCACCCCTCTGCAAACCCTGAAGCCACTTTCTGAGATGGACCTCCCAACCCAGGGGGTTTCCTGTCTAGAAAGGCCTCCTCCTATCGGTGCCTGAGGCCGAAGCAATGCCCGGGCTGAAGAAGGAGCAAGGCAGGCCGGGGGAAGGCTACAATTGAGGTCAATTAAAAGTTTTCTTAGGCTAGTTGGTGTTTTCTGTCATTGATCATTCAATAGTGTTTAGGTTATAGGAGGAAATAAAAGTGTTTGTGGCAGAATACTCAGCTGAAAAGAAGGCAGAGGATGGAAATAAGAAAGGAAACTAAGTACACATCAGACTTCTTTCTAGTGCAGGAAAACTTAGGTAATTATGCTATTACTGTGGGACAAGATTTTGACTGTGCAAGATTAGTATCTAAGAAAGCTTTAAGCCCTACCACAGCCTAAATCCCAGTACTTCCCTTCATGCACTTCTGAAGAGACGGTTATGTCTTCTACATGGACACAGCCTACGGGTTTCCCTTGAGCAGCTCCAGGATTCTTGCTGCGCTGGTTGTCATTTGCTCTTTAATATGTTTGTATCTTTAACTTCATTGTTCCATCCCTTTTCCATCCTCCAAAAAAAGTGCAACTCCACCAAGATGTTTGAAGCAGATTATATTTCTTAAGTGTCTCTCATACTCCTTAATACACTTCAAAGATCATGCCAATGGTACAAATATAAATTATATTAACTGAGAATTATAATAATTATAAAATATAATTATATTAACTGAGAATACTTTTTAAGTATGCAGGAAAGATACCAGGTATAGACACTCAGCAGCTGAAAGTAAGCTGCTAAGGTTGATTGACTGAAAGTTCTCAAATATGGTGACTTTGCTTTGTTGCAGAGGAAAAACCTGGACTTTCTAAGCTAGGACCTGAAAGCTAAATTTGCTGCTTGATATGCCTTTCTCAGTCCTATCTGCGTGGGTGAAAAAGAGTAGATGGAAGTTCTTGTGGGCTAAGTGAGAAAATTAACTTAGTTTTTCCACTCACAAGTGAGTTCAACTTGCAGTCCATTAAAAATAAAAGTGATAGAATGTGCAGTTATGAGGCTTTTTGGGACAAGCGTCTCTTCTGAATTCTAACTGAGCATAGGCAGGACTAGAAACTAAGCCACCAAGTGCTAGGGAATCCTGGATATAGTAGCGTTATTGCTCAGAGGACAAGAAACTTCCACAGTCAAACAGGGAGACACATTGGGTGGGATCTTTGACTTAAGCACAGGTTGTTCTTGTCATTTTCTCTCCCCTAAAGCATCTCAGCTGTGTGCCAGCTGCTGCTCCCAAAGAATTAAGGTGGATATTCCTTTATTATATCTTTTGCCTTTGTATGCACACCTTGGATACCACAAGTTATATAGGATGTTATATATAAATCTCTTCTGACACAAGCCCACCTTGCAGTAAGGAGGGCAGCTGATTTGGATATAGTTTTGGTCATGGATATTTACTGACAGCCACGATATGACATTAAGACTTTACAAGGTCTAACTGTTTCAAGATGCCTTGTTTCCATTGTGATATCAGTGTCAGTGGTTCTGCTCCTGAAATGCACACACAAATTCTACAAAAATGAGACATTCACATACAACACAACACCCATGATTAATCACTTCCACCCTTTTCTAGCAGTTACTTCTCTTCGCAAAAACACCACCTGTGGAAGTGACTTTCCATGACCTTTCTGAATATGCCAGTAAACCAGCTTGATGCTTTCTCAGCATATAGATAAAATTTTTGTTGGCTGTAATTGAACATTTTCCAATTCTGTCCATAACAAAATAAAATTAGCCTTGCACTTGCAGCAGTTTTTGCCTCAAGAAGGGCTCTGAAACACCACAGTAATGGCAGCTGCCTTGTATAACTAACTGGCAAGGTTTTAAGCAAGGATATGACTACTCTGCTTTCAGAAGTTATGCCTGTTAATATGAAACTTGTTGACAATATTCTTTAAGTGTTCTTACTTCTGCCAATCTGTATGGACCAGAATGAAAAGTACTACTATTTTCAATAAACAAACTAGCAGCAGTAAACCTACAGGAACCATCTAGAGCAATATCTCTTGACTGGCAGAGGGAATTGGTCCTAATGCCACTTTTATTTTGCCAGCAATCATTCTGTCTTCTTTTGCAGTTTTCCCTGTGGCCTCAAGGGCAAACTGTACTTTGAAAAGAGCAAAATGCTAGATAAAGTGAGGAAGATTGGCCAGGACTCTTCGAGTTCTGTGAAACAACTTCTATGCAGCAATCTGAGATTCAGCTTCTATCTGACAGCAGTTTTGAGTCATCTCAGGAGGAAAGGCACAGATTTCTGCCTCCTCACCCCAGAAAGCCCAGGGTGGCTTTTTTCTATGACTGTTATCGCATTTTTAATCATCACATCAGATGCTCAAAACCTACAGAAAACCAGTAACATATATATAACTTAGAAGAACTGATTAGGAAATTAAAGTGTAGTCAGGTGGACTTGATGGAATTGAAAGAGAGTCTTTGCTGTTGCACTCCTTAGTAAACAATTGCATGAAATAATGACGAAAAATGCATGAGATGTGTCAAGGAATTTCTCACCACTCACTGCACTAATTAATTTAAAATGTTTCCCCTCACTTGGGAAGAGTTGAAATTGCAGTGGTGGCTATTAATAGTTCCAAAATGGATCTGAAGTAATTTGTCACTGGCAGGTGTTTGAAGTCCATAGCAACCTTTTTCCCCCTTCTACTGTCTGAGTAAATGAGATGAAATAGCACATGCCATCCTCCATTTCAAGAACCGAAGAACTGCCACTCATCTACCTCTAAGGACAGAAGACATAGAAGATAATTAAGAACAATAAATCAGTATGGAATGGTAAGATCACAGTAAAATTCTTCTAAAAGCACGGTAAAAAACATGCGTAGTGCCACTTTTGAAAACATCTGCTCTCTGAACCACACAGCACCTGGGCTCCCAGTGGTGCAGTATTTATTGATCTTTTTTTTTTTTAATAAAACCCCTCATACTATGACATTGCTATAATAATTATCTTTGTGTCAAAAAAGGCCTAACTGGTAATTCAAGTCTACAGTACAGAACATATTTAGAAGTTGGGTGTAAATCAAAAGAATTGATAGGAATTTTGATGGACATTGATATGAAGAGACACACTGAGCAGTAGAACTAGAAAATCTGTCACCTTTTGCTAGCTATTATGACCAAACTCCATGTATTTTCCTGCTGTGTCATATACAATAATAACATTCATAACCATTATGTGCTATCAAAACAACTCTTAGTATTAGAGTGAACGATTTCCTTCTGTAATATTTTCCTATTAAAATGAGCTACAAACTGCAACAAACGAAATGCACATACATCTCTTGCAAAAGGTGTGCTGCCTTCCAAGTCCTACAAAGATTTAGCTATGTAATGTTGGTTGCTGTGGACTGAATAGAGTTAAGCCAGCCAGGACTCAGTTCATGAATATTGGAGAGATAACCCTCTATTTATTACTTTAACACAATTTTTGCTTTGTTATAAGAGGCTTTTCACTATTCAGACTCCTATTATGAAATAGGTATGCTTTTTTCATTGACACACTTCTTATTCCTCATTCAGAGCTATCAAATGACTATCAACACACTGCATACTAATTTTTACCCACAAAGCAACTTTTATTGCATTTTATGTCTGCAACTTTATAAGATAGCATCCGAGATTTACTTGCAATAAAACTGGAAGAGGATTTCTGGCTCAAGAATTTCGAGTTTATGAAAGCTCTGTTTCAATCTACAGGCATTTCATCTGCTTCTTGGGTCAAGATATTGTTATTTATTTCTATTAATAAATGTCTTGCCCAACAGGCACTATTTTAGAGGGATAAGAAACTCTGGTACTGGGTTTGAGCTATTCTAAACAGAATTTCTCACCACTACCCTAAACCAATTCTAAACCCTAAAGATTCCTGACCCTAAAATATTCTAATTGTGTGAATGGTATTGTCTCTACATTTTCTTGCTATTGTTGTCATTGTATTGTTTTATTTTGTAATATTCTTGCAGTATAATCTTTTTTAAAACTTGCATTTATAACTCTAAAGTACCAATTTACTTAATGAGTGAGACACAGTGCAAAAAATATTGAGGAAGAAATTAAAATTGTTCTTTAATTACTAACACCTATCTGCAGTGAAAAATAGCCTTGTTCAGTAAAGATTTAGGTCAGTAAGACTGAGGGGAAGGAACACTGTAACCATACAATACACAAATGACATTACTTGAAATTTAAAAAGAGGATTTTTTTTTCCCCTGGAAATCAGTTGAAAGCTCTAGGTCTGTATATAAGCATGGAACCTACGACATAGATGAATCTATAGATTAGAGATAAGGATGAGAAGCCTAAGTTAATTAATATAGTTTAGTAATGCAGTTGAATTTCTCTGGTTTTTATTTTGTATTGGCAGACAAACTAAAATAAATAAATCTTCATACTACATCATGTCAGAAACACCTTGACAGTAAATTGTGATCTGTCAATTAAAGTGTCTACTTCACTGATACATTCCTTCTTAAGAAGAAACAAGGACAAGGAGAGGGAAAGTTCTGATACTTTCAAAACATTCTGTTTTCACATTTTCATAGTAAAACATCTTAGTTTTCTTTTTTTCATTCTTTAATGGATCCAAAGCATCTTTAAAATATTTTTACAAAGACATATTTATATTTTAGATTTTGTACAAGTCCCCCCCAAACATTAAATTTCATACAAAATGATAATGACTTGAAGCCCCAGAGTCTTTTTAAAATGCAATTTTTTGTTCTTGGTGTTATCTTTATAAACACAACAGATGCACACAATGTTTAATATATACCAAAATGTTTCTATCACAAGATGGCATATTAAAGCCTCAAGCCTGCTCTGCTTGAAGATATTAGAATCAGACTGTGTTCTAGTATAGTCATGAAAAGGTTACAGAAAAATAAAGGGATATATTAATTTAAATTTTGTTCTAAATTTATGAGATTGTGATATGAGACTGCTGTACTTCCAGTTATGTTTTATTTCTAAGGGATAAGCCTTAGAACTCTTTCTGTTGAGAGTCTGTGCTTGAGTATACTTGAGTGCTACTAAGCAGATGTTCATAATTCAGTGTATATGTATATGAGTGTTCTTTTGTGATGACAGAAAGTCACAGTCTATGACCAGTAATGGGCTTTCCTGCTTGCTGACAGGAGAGGCAACTCACCGTTTCATTAATTTAATTCCTAACAAGATTTAAAGAAATTCTCACATTTTCCAATGCAAGCATATTCAGTTCCCATTAGCCAAGTCATTGGAAATTGGCATTACTCATTTTTAAAGAACTATTTGTTTTCTGCAGCCAGGATTATTTGACTAGTTTCAAAATTCACTTTGTATCTCTCCTTTCAGACTTCTCTTTGCTTGAGACCACTATTGAATGCACATTTCAGCTATCATATTTCTAATGGCCACCTAGTGACAAGGAAAGTTAAAACTTCTGATGAAACTGAAGTGCTTTTTAAGAACTTAGTATCTTGGCTTAAACTGTCCTAATTCTTATATTAGAAGAATTCTGTTCTCTTCCAAGGTTCTTGCTGAAGTTTGAGGTGATTTACACTTTTATTTCTCAAGTTTGTACCTGCGAATGCATTAATATCTCTTTGTTTAGTCTAATGCTGTTCATTTTACCATCACATCCATAATGATTTTCAGACAAAGACTCTGACTCTCTTCTAGTTCCAAACCACCTGGGCAGGGACACCTTCCACTAAACCAGGTTGTTCAAAACGCCATCCAATCTGGCTTTCAGTCCTTGCAGGGACGGGGCATCTACAACTTCTCTGGATAAACTATATCACCTGTCTCACCACCCTTATAGTAAAGAATTTCTTCATTAATCTAAACTTACCCTCTTTCAGTTTAAAGCCATTTTCCCTCGTCTTATCACTACATGTCCCTGAAAAAAGTCCCTCTCCAGCTCTCTTGTCAGTGCTGTTTAGTTACAGGAAGGCTGCTCTAAGGTCTTCCTGAGCCTTCTCTTCTCCAGTCTGGACAACTCCAACTCTCTCAACCTGTTTTCATAGGAAAGGTGCTCCAGCTCTCTGATCATCTTTGTGGCCTTCCCTGGACTGACTTCCACAGGTACATATCCTTCCTGTGGTGGGGAATATTTCTTCTCTCTCTTCCATGTCAGGTATGTAACAGCTAATCTGAATTGGTTGTAGCATGACCATCACTATCTTAATTTCTAGAATTAAGGAAATAAAAGGAATGAAAAGAAAAAAAAAGACATTACAGACTTTATGTCAGATCAGCCTACCAAGAATATCCAGATAAAAAGGAAATAGAGAATAGTTTTAATTTCTGAAAGCAGTGATTTTATGACTATCTAGTGCTTAGAGGGAAGAGGGGGGCTCAACAGGAATACAAATAAAAGATCCAGGCAACAAAGCCAAAACTACAGTGCAGGTAAGAGAAGACACTATTTCTTTGCCCACAAAAGTATCCTTTATAATGTCCATAGTGTCCTTGTTCCTCTTTGAAAATGCAGTTAAGTGCCTTCAGAATTAGGCTGAATGTAAGAGGTTAGATTATGAGTTCACAGGCTCCCAATTCTAAGAAGTTTCATCTATGTTTCAGTTTACTTTGTGGCCTGAAAATATTTCTTTAAATTCTTGCAAAACTTAAGAAAACATGAAGTTTCACACATAATTTCTTAGATTTAAATTTACCACTTAAGCAGTACTCTATCATGTTTATCAATAGAATGTATTGTTTGAAAAGTTCTACAAATTAATAATAAATAAATTCAATTAATTATCCTTATTTAAAACATTGTCCTCAATCAGACATTTAAGCTCCAAATCAAGTTAAAAATTAAGACATTAAAAACAATAATACTACAGTTCAGATTCTATGATGATAATTCAATGAATATGTATTTTCTCTGAGTGAAATTTATTAACTTAGAATAACTTAGAAAAACCTCTCAATTTTCTTTTTCTAGTCAAATTTTGCCAGCAATACAATTATTATGTAACTTCCTGTTGCTTCGCTTTTTTTTACTTTAAAAGAATCTTTTTTTATTCAGGGAAGTCTTTGAGAATAAATCCAATTAAAAGAGTAAAAATGTGACCAGATTTTAATGATTTAAATAATCCGTTAGTTGGACAGAGAACACATACGTTAGGACTCCTCAAAGATGTATTTATCTACCTGGATGAGATTTCAGAAGTTTGTATTAATGTATCGATGCTTGCAATATCTTTTAGCATCTTTCTTTGAATAAGGAAAAACTTGCATGATAGGTGGAACTACTGAAGAATGCCTAAAGGAAATATCTCTGCTTCCAAGACTGGTCCTGCTGTAATGGACATCATCCATTGCCTGCTTAGAGGTAACAAGGGAGAAAGGAAAACGCCTGTGGGGGAAATGTTATCTTTCTGTCCACAAATACATTTTCTCCTAACAGAGATTTCAATAAAAATGCAATTTGATAAATAAATGCATGAAGATTAACTTTTTTCTCTATTTTCCCTCTAGCTCTTTTAACAATTCTGATGCCACTATTATTCTGTTGAGCACTTTTCCATTCTGCAGTTCCCCTCTATATAAGAAACTAGAAGATTTTAGAAGCCTGTTCCTGGATTGAGCCATTTGCTGTTTCATCTGCTTACTCACTCTCTTTCATTGTAAATTATCTCCCTAAACACACATACATGCTCACTACCCTCTGTCTAAGCTCGATAATGTTATGATTAGCAGGGTGGGGAACAAGATTGAGAAAACTGAGTAATTACCATCCTTTATTAAATTATGCAACATTAATTATTTGACTGGGTAATTCGGGGATTCTGCTCATATCGGAAAGGTGATTTTCATTTCAAAACTGCATCTGTTTCAAAGCGTTTCTGGTTCAAAATGGCTGTTTTTTCACAGCTTTAGAGCAACAGCAACAAAAATTAATAGTGTGTGGATTATGCCACAAAAAGAGAGGTGCTGCATTCTTCTGTCACCCTTCAACTTGCATATCAGAAGTAAAGAACAAACATCAATATGCCACAATCTCTGCAGGACCACAGAGTCTTAAATAAATTTTGCAGTTTGATAGCAAATGAAATATTTCTGATACATTTTAAGGGCAGGGAAGGTTAATTTGGTTTCTAAAGACTAGTATTTTGTGATGATGTTGTTTCACTTTTTGTGATGTCCAAGCTTATTTTGCTTGCACTAAGAGAGAAAAAGATGGCTTTGACTGATCCTAGTATCAATTTGCAATCCATCAAAACACAGACTATTATGTCTGCTGGAAATAAATTGAAGCATATAGCTCCTTGTTCCAAGAAGACTGAATCCTTGTATGAAAAAATACCACCATGTGTTTCCTTTTGGTCTTTCAGTTTGTAGGCCTGGATCTAGAATTAGGCATCATTGGTTCAAATGTGGCAAAGACCTGAAAGTGAATAGTTTTGCTTTGGTTTCACAATGTCAATAATTACATGATACAACATTAGACATTTGAAGCAAATGAGCAAGCCATTACAGCATTAAAGACAGATGGATTTTTTCCCATCTAAAATATCAGCATGGAAAAATGCCAGTAAGTCTCAAAGGGATTCTTAAAATCAGGTTCTATTTAAATAAAAAAGGAAAACTAAGGTACTTTCAGCGATATTGTAATGCTTTTTCATGTAAAGAAGCAGAATCTCAACTGTTATTATACAATTTGCTGTTCAGTAAATCTGTAATGTATACTGTTGTAGTGGTTTGACCCTGGCTAAATGCCACAGACTCACCCATACCCAGAGTCTCTCACTCCCCTCCCTGCAAACAGACAGAGGAGAGAAAAAAACCTAAAGGATTTCACAAACTTTGCAATTAAGACCGTAAGAAGCTCCTTACCAATTTTTTTATAGGCAAAACAGGCTCCAACTGGGAATATTAAGAATTTATTATTATCGAAATCAGAGCTTAAGAGTGAGAAGTTCGATAGATCTTTCAAACACATTCTCCCTCCCCCCCTCCCTCTTTTCTAAGGTCTCCCTCCTTCCCCCAGCGGCCCGGGAAGACAGGAGTGGGGGGGGTTATGGCCAAATGTTGTTTCTGCTGCTGCTCAAAGAGAGAGTGAGTCCTACCCCTGCTTTCTTCGTGGGGTCTCCTCCACAAAACACCGTGTTTCACAAAACTGCTCCAACATGGTCTCTCCCACAGGCAACAGTTCTTCAGAGGCTGCTGCCACATGGGTCACCTTTCCACAGGTTGTAGTCTTTCAGGTATAGGCTGCTCCAGCGTAGGTCCCCGTAGGCCACAGGTCCTACCAGGAAATCCTGCTCCAGCATGGGCTCCTCCATACCATGGGCTGCAAGTCTTGCCAGGCCCCTGCTCCAGCCAAGGCATCCCACGGGATCACAGCCTCCTGCCAGGGTCTACCTGCTCAGCCTGGGGTCCTCTACAGGCTACAAGTGCATTTTCTGCTCCCAATGGTCACCATGGGCTGCAGGGAGGCAGCTGCTCTACCATGGTCTGCACCATGGGCACTTAAGGCATCTCCTCCCCCTCTTTCTCTACTAACCTTGGTGTCTACATTGTTGTTAATCACAGCTTCTCACTCTGCTCTTCTCTAGCGGCCAGCTTTATCTGCCTTGTACCTTTTTTTTTCACTTCTTAAATATATTATCACAGAGGCGTTACTATCACTCCTGATTGGCCTGGCTTAGGGCAGCGGCAGGTCTAGCCTGGAGCCGGCTGTCATTGGCTCTGCTGGAAATGGGGGAAGCTTCCAGCAGCTTCTCGAAGAAGCCTCCCCCATAGGCCTCCCCGCTACCAAAACCTGGCCACTGAAACCCAATACAACTCTATATCTATACATACCTATAGCACAAATGTATATAAATATATACATATATACACACACACAAGTAGACCATACTATGTGTGGTATATATGTATATTGCAGAATCCTGTAGTGGCAACAAATAGGGAAAACAGTCAAGTAACCAGAAGCAGAATGTACATCTTCCTACATTTGATCAAACAGAGCATAGTACCTTTCCTGTCAGTCACCAGACTTTCCAGGAATGGCTCCTGCCCTCCAGACGCCAGACCTGCCAAGACTATCCGGTTACCTCATGAAAATACATGTAAGTTTTCCTTACTTATTTTGAGTCCTTTAAAAACATACCCTGTGATCTTGCAGCTGCCAAAAATTAGTTTCCATAAGGGTCTTATAAAAAAAGAAGTTGTAAGTGACTTTCATTTCAGAATTTGGTTTTCTGATGTCACCAGTAGGATGCACAGTGGATAAAATATTGAAAACGGTTTCCTCTCTAAACAAGTGGACAGGGAAATGGCTCCAGCAACTGAGAAAGTAAAATGTTTTGCTTTGCTTTGAAAGGCTTGTTCTTGTAGACAATTAAAAATTAACTCATAACTTCCTTTGTTTCTATAAATTTTGACTATTTTAGGTTAACATGCTTCCTGCATACTTTCTCACTCTCATCTCTGCCCATCCCCTGCATATAGAGAGGAATTTTAAATAAAGAAATTTTAAACAAATCATGTTAGTCCAGCATGAGCTTGTTTCTTTCAGACAGTTTCTTTCATAGAACCAAAACCTCTAAGGGAACCCCCAAGCACTACACCTTCAAGGCACACACAATTCCTTGTTATTGTTAGGGGCCTCACTGCCCCTCGCACAACCCCTATTAAGAAGTCAGAACGCTGCCTCTGGCTCTTCCTTTTACATGCTAGTCAGCTTTCCATTTAGCCAGAAAAAATAACAAGGGTGAGAAATATGCAGAAATTTTGTAAGTTGTTTGCATTCCCTTGAAATATTTCTTTAGCTGAAGGGGATCAAATCAATGAAATATAATGAAACCATATGCTCATTATTTCAAAATAGAGCAGCTGCTTCAGGGAATATTGGAAAGATTTATTAATTCTACCAGCACTGCTCATTAAATCTAGGTATCTCTATACCTGTCTTGCTCAAAAAAAAAGGTCCTCGATAGCAAAATCACCCCTGTGGAGTTCAAACTGATGTTCATCTTGGCATTATTCCCTGTCTTCTTCCAGGACAGGGAAGACAATATGCTGAGCTGATGCCACTGGAGAAGTGGGAAAAATCATCTATGTGGAAAAAGCTATCTAGCGTGGGTACGTCTGTAAGAGGGATGTGTTTGGCAAAGACTGATTCTGCTTGCTATGGACCATATGTGCATTTAATTGAGTTTGCAAGTTTCCAGGCAGAATGCCAAATGGACAGTCTACCACCTGATAAGAGTTGATGAAGTTTTTCCCCTCTTGTTTTCTCACAGGCTTTGGTTTCACAGAGATTTTAAGAAGTTAAAAAAGAATCTGTCCTTCTCTGAGGCTGATACTGGGATGTGTGTAAGTAATCAAAAAAATATATTAGAGAAGTCCAAGATATCAAATTAACTTAGAGGTTATAGCTTCAACTGTAACATTGAATCTTGAATAAAAATTAAAAAAATAATAATTAAAAAAATATTTTTCATTAAATACATAAAAAATATTAACACATGTGCCACTCCGGCTATATTATCTGAGTCACATTTGCTCCCATGATTTTCTCTTCTAAGGACAGGGAAATAAATTAAGTGACTTACTTCCAGTTATGAAGTACAGGAGCCCATCCCTGAGAGCATCGGTTTCTCTGAGATAGACTTATAACTGATTCTTCATTGCATAAACAAAAATGAATGTATTTTTCAAGCATATTTCACTTCTGCTTTGTAAGAATCACTCCTCTAGTCATCTGCCTCTTGGTAGAAATCATTTTCGGGCTGCTATTAAAAATTTTTGAACAGATTAGACCAAGCTGCTTTGAAAATAAAGAAGAAGTGTCAAACCTTTTCTAGGAAACAGGAAGATGGGAATATTTTGGTAGTGTACAGAACAAAAGTGTGAGGAACTGGGAGAAGGTCAGTCAGTGACTCTACATTAAGCCCAGATGCTTATGATTATTCTAGTCCCACATGAGAGTTTTACTAGAGAAATGCACACATCTCCTAGGTGAGGTATGCATATACTGTGAGGGTAGTTATGGCAATATGGACACATACATGCTCTGGACCACAGAGTGTAGATGGACACTGTGTCCCCACACCATGATTCCTGAACATTGCTGCAAGACTCTTCCTGTTGCTGTCATTGCTGCTCTTCTTTCTACAACGTGATGCTGGAGTGCAGAATTGGAGTCTGAAAAGGACTCATGGATGTAGTAATGCAAACTGGTAAAATAGTCTCTGTTGGTGAAAAAAGGTTTTACGTTTCTTCTCTAAAAATTTAGGCAGATGTTACACAGTCCATGTCTTATTCTTAGGTCTTCTGATTTGAAGTAAGCCATGAAATTTTTTTGTTTGTTTATTGTGCATATATTTTACTCAGCAAACATCAAGAAATCATGCCATCACCCTTCCAAAGATCATAATTCCCTTCAGCATTTGACTGTTATCTAGAACAATAATAATGAAAGAAACCAAAGGAAAAAACCCATAGAATATCTAGATAGTGAACAGAACTTTTAAGACTTTGGTAAGGTCATTTGTAACTGAGATATGGTTGAACACTTGTTTGAGTAGTACTAATTTTATGTTTAATTTTAATATTAGTTTTTAACTTAATAAAAAAGATATTTTTATAACCATAGGTTGCTACTTTTTTTAGATAAAATCTATAGAAAATACAGATGATGCAAGCTAGAATGTGTTCCGAACAAAGTCTTCCATGAAATATATATAAAAAAACTACATTAACTTTAATAGCTCTAAGTGATTTGGACATGGAATTCACTAAATACTTATGACAGTGGCACAGAACATTGTGCCAGGGAATGGATCAATACAGAAGAAAAGTAAGAAGTCTCAAATTATTATCAAATTACTTGTTGCTTTTAGATCTTATTTTCTGATTCCCTTTGAAGACTTGACTGAGTTTGATACTGTTTAATTTATGAAATATGATACAATTCTAATTCATAATGGTGTGAAAATGAGGAAAATAAGTGGCGTATAAGTGAAGGAGAATACATTTATTTTTTTCACTTCTGCTATTTCACTGCTGTTTCTCTATTGCAATGAAAATGTTAGACTGTTTAAAAAAAACTTTTCAGTGTTTTCATAGTCTATTCATAGCTCAGCAACAACATTTGTTTAGGAGTCTAAAAATATTTTTAAAATGCATGCTTTGAATTTTGTACTAAAAGTTAAAGAGCAAGAGAACATATGGTAAGGTGCTTTATGAGTCTTTAGTCTGCTAACTCTTAAAATTGCACACAGAACCAGGATTCAAGATTCTGGGTACTGCCACAGACTGTGATCTGGACAAAATATTTTAATATTCTTTCCCTGTGAAACAAGACAACAATACTTTCTTACTGTAGAGTGACACTGTGAGCTGGTTTTACTGTATGGTAATGAGGGACAACACTGATTCTTTGCTGGTGGAAAATGTTTTATTGGAGCATCATAATTCTGTAAGACAGATTTCTTCATAAGCAGATACTAAATACTTCAAGAGTGATATTTTAAATAGAAAATATTTATAGATTTTTTTAATAGAGGTTGCATTTACCACAATATTTTTGTCTTTTTTTTCTCATTATTACTTCTGTCAAGTCAATTTTCATAATTTTCAATTATGAACAGTTGTCAATTTTAAGATAAAGTCATCCATCTGATTGACTGTACAATTTGGACTCAATATTTTATTTAATCTAAGGTCAGTACTAAAAGGTGTAGTGACCTTTCTTCTACCTGCAGTAAGTGCATTGTTCGTTTATGTGCTGTGATTTGTTGCTGAAGAAGGCAACAGTTAATAGCAACTATCATTTAAACCGGGTAATTAAAAGGTAACCAAACTAATTTTCATCCTAAGGGCTAAAGTGGTTAGAGTTTTTGTGGTAAGGTGCTTCTATTTAGGACAAGAAGGAAAATGGAGAAGGCTGAGTTTTGATAATGAGTATTTACACAGCTAGGAAAATGGTCTGTATTGAAGAGAACCAGAAGCTATAAAACAGCTATAGTGTTGCTCTGTGGTAAAAAGTGCCACTGTGTTAGAACAGTTGCAGACATTTTGAAACAGTAAAAATACCTATAAAACTGGGCTTTTTGGTCTTCGGTTCCACATTTCGTTTCAGTGCACAAGCGTTTCCTCTTAGACCAGCTATTTCCTTTTGTTAAACTGACATGAAGAAGCAAAGCCACACAAGCAGACACATTCAACCTCTTAATCTCATTCCTTTCCTTGATTATTTTCGGGTTTTTTTCATGATCTGTTCTTCCTTCCAAGTCTTTGCATCATCATCACTCACATCAGCTGGCTGCTTCCTTGGCACAACTCCTGGAACACATCCTTTGGATGTCAGCATCTCCCAGCATCTTTATGAAAAAATGAACTGGCTGGGGTTTTTTCACCTTTTTATTTAATTTCATTCCCGTATGCAACAGAACAAAAAGACAAATAGCCATTCATATGCAGTCTTCAGATATGGAATTTTAATTACCATCTGAGCATCAATAACAACCTTATAAAGGCAAATAAAATAGGGTGCATTTTATTAGGAAAAGATTCCTAAACTGGTGCTTTGCAAAGGGGTCGTGACATCAAGGAAGGCTATGGCACAACACAGCAGAGGACTTACTAGCGATTCCCTTTTATGTATTCTCTAAATTAATGTTGCAGCTCCTATGAAACAACTGTGACACAACATGAAATCATCATCCTCTTATAGAAGGAAATCATGTGGGTCATGAAGTCACACTAAAAAAAATAAAAGATGCAATAGTAGACTTTCTCAGTATATTAATTTTTAAAGTATCATGTAATATATGTGACTCCAAATTATTGCACTTAAGTAATTGAAGTGACAAACTTTTCTTGTGTGGATTGAGAAACATTGAGTCAAACATTGCATGAGTTGAAAAATCAGGCATATATACACTAGAGGAGGGTCCTTCCAGTTTTTATCAATCTTGTACTGAAAGACCAAATAAAACAGCCTGGAAAAAATACTAACTTGAGAGAAAAAATCAAGAATATTTCCATCTCCAGATTCTTCAAATTCAAAAATGGTCTAGTCCAGGTACAACAACCTGATCAGCCAAATTAGTATTAGACTGATGAAGGCACAGATGTCATGACCATCTTTTCATGTCTATATTCACCTGGATTCTGCTCCACAGGAAAGGAATCACAGTGCCTATACAGGATGGAGAACAGCCAACAGGCAAAAGCAGTCTATGTGGAATGTATCTGATCAATGAAAGTTGGTGGCAACACTTACACAGACAGCTGCATCTCACAGTATGTTGCCCTGTCCCGGTTTTTCGACTGCTCCAATCACAGACCTTTTGGCAGGAACAGAAACTTTCAGCCCATCTATGTAGAATTCCTTCCCAAAGCAGAAAGTGAGGAAGAAAGGGGAGAGTGAGGAATGGTTGTGAACATCATGTTTAGACCAGAACAAAGCCATGGTTTAGGTATGTTCCTGTATTTGAAAGTAGAAATACTGCCAGGTGTAAAAATAAGGTAAAGGATGCCAAGGAACTGGATACACTAAAATTTTATGGAAAGGAAAAAATATTCTGGTCGGCTTGGTATCAGGATTTTTGATGAGATATACAGTTAGGTTAGAAACTATCTCTATCTGCTATGCATAAAAAAAGAACTACACAAATATCAGAGCTACTTGTAATTGTAATAGTCACCTGGGATTTGGAGCTGATGAGGGAAAACCAAAGAACAGAATAGTGAAAAGCCAAAAGAATTGAAGAGGAGAATGGAACTGGTAACTTAGCATAATCCTTTCTTCTGTCTTTTTCAGGAAGAAAATTGTCAGCATAAATCACATTTTTGGGCTTCCTATTTATTTCCTGGAGTTGTTTATATCATTCAAATGTAATATGCAAAACAAAAAGGAAAGATAGTAAATTAAAACATGAGAACATATTTTATTTTAATTTTCTCTAGAACAAATCTAGGTTTTGCTAAATAAAAACACCATGGAAAATAAGGTAACACATGGTAAATGATAAATACAGAATTGGAGATTAATTTGAAAGATGTACTGATATTGTGAAACAAAATTTTACTGGAGACCCAACTATGGACTCCTGCCATCACCTTTCCCAAAGCAAGTGCTACATAACCTATATTGTGCTAAAAATTAAAGCTTACTAATAAATAAAAAAAAAAAAGATCATTTTTCAAGAGAAGATAATAAGATGAGCTTTAAACTAATTAAGGACATTTGATTTTAAAATTAGGAAGACTGGATATGGTCTAGAAAAAGGAAAATAGGATGTTAAACCAATGACCATGTTAAATAAATGAGATGGATCCTTGGAATTCCTTTCAAACACTTTGAAAACTGTGGCAATATTTTTTTAATAATTTCCTGCGCAATAAATTATGAATCCTGGCATAAATTTTCCATAGGTAAGGAGAATTCATCAAAGAGAGGATTATACAGAATGGTAATATGGCTTACCCTAAAACTTCTAAATGTCTTCTATGAACATTAGCCCTGAAAATCTGGAACAGGTTCATGCATGAAACTAAAGATATACAGACTGTATTTGATCTATTCTTCAACTGAAAAGGAGGTGAAATACACTTGGTATTTCTGAGCTGGCAACACGCAGTTGGATTGGGGTAGATCTGGTCATAATCAGCCAGTGTACCAGCAAAATATGAGCATTACAGAAGTAGCATCTGCTTCTGTTTTAGTATGCTGAGTCTTATTGTCTTACCATTAGGCTTCATAAATTCTGGTTGGTTACTTTAGCTATGAGGTAGATTTATTCAGAAATCAGGAGAAAACAAATGGCCAATAGTTCAAATAAGATGCCCAGAAAAACAAATCATTATTGCATTAAAGTAACATATTTCCATGTATCTGGAGTGGAGCCCAGTTGAAAGAAAACAGAAGCTGAATAATTCTGCAGTGCATGACTCATTGGCACAGAAGGGACCTACAAAACATTTGTCAAACTGATGCTGAGAAGAGGAAGGTAAAAGAGAAATGCAAGTGGAAGAGACATATTCTGGAAGAGACCGAAATAATTTGTGGGAATATTCTACTTTAATACAAGTGACAGTGAAAGCTATACCTGTTTAGTTAAGTGATCTGTGCTCTTCTTTCTGGTTTGTTGCTTTTAGACATCAGCTTGATAGGACCAAAGGCATGAATAGACTTGTCTAGTGGATAGGACCAGCAGTACCTGAAACCTAGTGATTTGCTTTCAAGGTCAAGAGCTTGTGCCACATTTCTAGGTGGAAGCCAAGAGCCAAAGTCAAGTAATGAAAAACATGGCAGTCACTGGGAACTTAAGCCAGGAATCAAGAGCTGGGCAGAGAAGCAAAGTAATTGTAAGAAGCTGAAGTTAAAAGACATGAAAAACAAAAATCCAGAAAAATACAGTATTTTGAAAGCTCAGACCTTCCAGACGGGGCCATGACTGAGCAGAATTGCTCAGGGAAGAAAACTTGCCCCTAATCCACAGTCAGTGGTCAAGACAGTAGTAATTTAATCCATTTAGTTAACAGACAAAAAATAAATCTTTGTCTGTGGTAATGAAGAATTGCATAACAAAACATTTCCTGTATTTTGTGTCCACTGGGTAAATAGTAGTCACCATGAATTCCTGTTTTGATGTTTTTATGTCTTACCTATGACTTGAATTACAATAATGTTGTAATGGGCATGGCATTAAGATGATGCCTCACTATGAAAAATTAACACAGCCCAAATCGATAAATACAGGAGAAATCAGAAAAACCAAACAAAAAGACAGACCAAACCAAACCAAAAACCCTAAAAAAACATACAAGCAAACAAAAAAACCCCACCAAAACCCATATCATATAGGGGAGAAAGTCACTGATCCTATTTTACAGATATGGAACTGAAGCATATGTGAATTTCCATAGTCACAGAGTATATCTCTGGCAGAGCTAGAAGGAAGATGAAATGTCCTGCATTGTGAGGAAGCAAGAGTTAATACTACCGTCAAATTGCCTCTCTTTTGAGACTGTTATTTTCCAGTCATTGAAATATATATATTGCTATTGACAAAACAAGGCATTGATACCAGAAATTACCTCATATTGGAGTGATGTGCGGAACTTGCTAAGCGTGCTGAAGTCAGGTTCTCTTTTCTCACTCTTAGAAGGACAGTAGGGCAGAGAAGTGCATGTTATCCTCTAAACTTCTTAACAGATCTCTGAAAGGTGGAATAAGGAGAAAGAAACAGTTGCAATTTTATGATTACATCATATTAGGTGGAAAAAGTGACTGAAATGCATACAAATAGAGAAAACAAAATAGATTATATAGTAAATTATTTTACATAAAATGGTGTTACAGTATTCTGGTTGGTTGGTTGGGTTGGTTCGTTGGTTGGTTGGGGTTTTTTCTGTTGTTGCTGTTGGTTTGGTTTTCTCCTGTTGTGTTTTGCTTTGGTTCTTAATTTGCGTTAACTCATTACTTCAGTTCCTTGATCTAATGTCAACTCCCTAAAGAAAGGACCAGCCATACGCATCTTTGAATACTGAGCTTAGCAGGTCAGCACTGGTAACAGAATCTGTACTGAACCAGACATGTTCTCTTAAACACTTCTTGCCATTTTATGAGTCCCTGCAAAGGAACCCTCAAGGTTATTCAAGAAAAAACACACATTTTGCTCTAATTGCTCTTTATTTTATTATGAAATATTAAAATAATATTTTTCAGGATCCAATAAAATATACGTCTTTCACATTGTGAATCTTGCAACTCTGTTAAAAGAGTAAAAGAAGTGTTAGTTTACCAGCCGTCAATCTAATCCCTGGTTAATAAGTTAGCTTCACTGATTATATGGCAGAGCTTCTGTGTTGCAGAAATTAGAGGTCTTGCAAGGAAAATGTAAATATAATTGTAAGAAACCATCTCCTCCAATGGAAACTCAGTAGAGATAAACAAATACATTTTTTTAATCATAAAAACCATAATAGTAGAACAGAAAACAGAGAAGAAAGAATATATTTTTGCGTATATGTTCCCTGATGCCAGGCTGTTGACAAGCAGTAACAGAGTCAGATGTGAGTTAAGAAGCATTCTTCTTCCAAATAAAACAGAGGTAGAATAGAGACAATAAATCACTTAGCCAGTAAGATGGAAATAAAGTCAAAGGGACCACAGAACTACAGGTACACTTAATATTTTAGCAGGAGTATCTGATCCAGGGAAATTGTCTTCAGTTATCAGTGATGGAAGCTAACTCATCTAGCTTTAGCTGTTTGAAAAATGAAAAGATTTTTGTCTTTGCTTCCTCTGTAGTCAAGAGAAGCAAAGAGAAGGAAGTGCCTTCAACCAGGAAAATTATCCTATCTATCTGGTATATTTTAGGATGGGATTATTGAGTGCCTCTCTCTCCACTGTACGTAGAAGTAATTGACAAAACTACATGAGACCAGACCACTAAGTTTTAGATGACTAAAACTAGATGAACTGACTCTTGGTGTTCACAGCTGCAAGCCATAAGTATCAGGGAGCTCTCCACAGAATATGCAAACTGAAAACTGGTGAAGTATGAAATTGTGACAGCTTGTCCCATGGTTAGTGTTCTTTCTGCCTCTCTCAGATCACAAGAAGCTCACTGAACTAGGACCTTCGTTTTGTTCACGGACTTATTACTGACTACAGTCAACACCAAATGCCTGAAAAGATAGTGTCCCTTTTGGAAAAAATTTGGTGCTGTCCTGTAAGCCTGAACCATGCTCCCATGCCACATGGAAGATAAATTTTCTCTTCTAATGACAGACCCAAACCCTCTTTTTTTTTGGGACAGCGCTAAATCCACTGGACAAATCCATGGTAGTTCTCAGTTTCTAAATTCAGTCTACAGTAAAAGTTAATAGCCTGGAGTAAAGCACAGACGAACCTGGTAGTCAGAGTACATGTTCTGGAAGTGGGACTTGCGGGGATCAACCCCTGCTCTCAAGGATCATTTTCTATAGAAAGAACATGTTTCATAAAGAAAGAACATGTTTCATAAAGAAAGAACTTCGCTATCACCACGGCACAGAGACTAATGCACATTACTGAAAGTTAGGAAACTGCACGGTCAAATCCCAATCCAACAAAAGTTGTGGACAAGAAATATTTCCTTCTTTGTTAGCTTTGTTAATCATCTGCTTCTGCTTTCCTTGTAACATTTAACACCAAAAAAATTTTTTTATTGTTTTTCAGTTCTGTAGCTAAATAAAATAATTTTCCTAGGTCAGTTTTGCCCCTTCCTGTTTCCCCATGTATAAAGCCAGTGGTTACACTTAGCCTCAGGAAGAACACACAATTAATCCTCTTCTGTTCAGGAGAAAAACGAAGGTGAAAGATGGCTTTCTTTGGTTTCAACTCAGGTGCTACTCTGAGTATTAGACTTGCTAAGAAATCCTGACTCCACTGAAGGAAATGTGAAAAATAATGTTTTTTTCAAGGGGACTGACGCTGCAGCATTATTTATGCAATTTAAGCTTCTGGAATAATATAAAAGGATAATTCCCAAGTTGTGCCTTCCTGTTTTCATTGGTGCACAGCTGCTTAAGTTTGATGGAAAACTTGTTAGACAGTATTTGCCATTTTAAAATTGACCAGATGAAAGACAACATGAAAGCCTATAACTTTTGCTTCACTACCCATGCAGTACCTGCCACATTTAACACTTTCTTTCTCTATGAGAAATGATCTTACAAACTTACTTGAAGAATGATGATTCCTTTGTAAAAATTAAGTTGTAAGATGGGATGGGGAGTATTTGTATTTCTCAGAATCTATTAAATAAAATTAGTTAGGTTTGTAGCAATAATTTTGTAAAGAGAACTTTAATTTAAAAACGTGTGGATAGCATTTTTACATGCACTGGGACTACATCAAAGATCATACAAGGAAACTTAGAAAACTGGAGTCAAGAGAAGCCTCTGTCAGTATGGAGCATATTGCTGTCAGACTCTCACAAAATGAGTGAAGGAACACAAGCATTGATAGATTGAGTGAGTCTGAGTGGATATAGTTGTATAACTATGCTGTGGAATAGCTCTCTATGGACACAACAGTACAAATGGGAAATTCTGTTCTGTTTTTAGAATAAATAAGAGGACTGTTTTCTCTTTTTTTTTTCCTTTCTCTCTTTTGAGAATTGATTACAGCTGTCCTCAACATCATCCTCTCCTTGTATGCCTGTCTGAAAGCTAACTCTTTCATGCTGAAGTATTTACAATATTATCAATATCCTTGAATATAATTATACAGTCATCTTGCATAGTTTATCTCTTTTTTTACTCTAGGAATTCTTAGAATAAATAAACTAGTGCTCAGGATGCCTGAAATGGTGATAAACGGACCAATCATATTATCCATCCTAACATACCTTTTAGATTATTGGATGTAGAACAACTGTAGGAACAATACCTATGCTCACATGAAAAAGTAAAAATGGCTTTGTGCTCTATTTCGTGTAGATATTCTAATAATAAATATATAACTGAATTTGAAAAATTGAAATAATTAAGAATAAGAACATTGATATATGAAAAACATACTTTTAACAAACAAGTATTAATTTCTAATGAGATAAACTATATGAAACAGACCTACTTTAAGATCCAAGTCTGAGCATTTCAAATATTTCAGAAATGAATTTGCACCTTCAGTTTATTTCCAATTACAAAGTCTTATGCAGAACAGACAGTCACCTAGCGAATCAATATAATTTTCAAGCAGAGAGCAAGTGAAAAATAGAATGTGTTGCTGTTTACTTCAAAACCCACCATTCTGTGACTTGATGTATACATGCATATTACACAAAAGTCCTGCACATGAAAAGAGGATGTTTCATGGACCTGTGACACCTCCAAGGCTAAGCAGAAGTTGACCATCATTTTTCATTCCTACAGTTTTGATATTAGGGACTTGGTCTTAGCTGAGTCTGCTTTAGCTACTAAATCCTAAACTAAAGTTTATTGCAAGCTGTCAGAAAACAAGGCCAAAATCAAGTGTATTGGTCCAACAAAAGACATATTTACGGTATGCACTGACATTATATGTAAGTAAGTTTAAAAATAGTCAGTGCAGGATTCAAGTTAGTATAGCAGAATATAAAATTGTACCCAAGTGGGTTGACCTCATTGTAGCTTTCAAGGTGAAACAAAAAATGAAATTGCCATCAAACATATTAGAGCTACTGATCAAGTGGCTTTTTATACATACTTGGAAGCATTGGGAGAGACAGTTTTGATAGGAAAGACATGATTACTTCTGATTACTCTGTACTGTACCACTGCAGAGGTCTGATATCAGATTGCAGTGGAAAAATAATTACAATAAATATGTGAAGTACATATCATGCAACCATCATAAGTATCCACAACTACAATGAAATTGAATTACACATGATGAGAAATTGAACACGGGATGTTCCTTCATTAATGTTGTAGATATAAGCATCTTCAGAGCTCAGGCATTTAAAAGGAAGATATATTGAAAGGGGAAAAAGTGTCTTTGTGTGAGGCTTTTTAAAATAAAATTAATTCTATTTTATCATGTTTTAAATACCAAAACATGCTGCACACTGTTTATCATAATATGTTAATAAACTTGATGTCAGGACAGGTGTAGAGAAGGTTTATTTTTTTGCTATCTTTACTGTTGTGATTGTGAAAAGATGGGCTTCTTCAAATGATATGTGAAGCAGGGGAACCCTACCAGTTTATTCCTTTCTGCATTTAAAGCCTGTAATGCTTCTGTACTCACTACCTGCACAGGTTGAAAATGCATGGACACGTGCATGCTTAGCCTCGTGTAGTCAGTTCATAGAATCAGGGAGTAATATTTTGTAAAGCACAATGATAGGTTGGGACATTAGAATGAATCATTAGGAGAAATAAACATTTGAGAGTTCAAAAGTATGTTCAGATTTCTGGCATTCATAAGACAAATAAGGAAAGGACAAGAATGTGTGACCATGAATATTACAAGTACAGTCTGTGTGACTATTATTAATAACGTGACATGAAATGGGAACCAGCAGGTTTAATCCATATACTTGGCAGATATATGAAGCAGCAGATGGCACTTTAAGTGGGATGGGGGAATACCCAGCAGATACCAACACTGCCTGGCCATAGACCTGGCATTTATATAAATAAGTGAGACAAAATCTGGACCTAGTAAAGACCTCACATGTATACACTTGTGTACAATTATTTTTGTGAATGCTAGGCAGATCGTAATTCTGGCTATGACAACCTTTCTCATCTGGGAAATATTCCAGCCATGTTCAAACTGGGGCAGTAGCTACATAGCCTCAAAAAAATCCTGCTTGAGAACAGATTACAGTAGAAGTTTGCCAAGGGTCCTACCTAAATATGTGCCCTCTGCGACACCAAGGGACAATCTAGTCCTTGCTTGTCTCTTGAAGTAAAGCAATATGTTACCCACAATCTGTCACATTAAACCAATGCACCTTCCTATATGGTAAAAGGAGTATATTGTTCTTAAGTAAGCATTTTTTTAAAGTACTTTCCTCATGAATACAGGTTTATTCATATGTGGGTGTACTTTGTTGTCATCTATATACTGTAATCACAAAATGTAATCATACAACTATAAATTTAATTCACTTCACATAATGACCTTATTTTATTCTATGTCATTTAAGAGAAAGAAGAAAATTTAGAAATTTTTTCGATCCTTTCTACTGGTTGTGTAATCTCATATTTTGCTGAAAACCAGAAGACACTGGCTCTTACTCTTTCTTAAGAAGATACATTTAGATGAACATACCTGAGTTATTTGTGGGAACGATGTTCCACTTTGGAGAAAAGGCTATACTAATAATAACTTTCCAAAATTCAGATAGTTATGAAACTCCAGGACCCCTCTTCCACTTCTTGGGAAAGGACTATTTCTAGACCTAGTTTGATTATACTCACTAAAGAATCCTTTGATAATGTGAACATTTCGTAAGTACCAAAAGTAAATAGATGCAATTATACTGTAACATATAATTCTGATGAAATGATGATAGGCATAGAACAAAAATTATGTCAAGGCTTGCTTGAAGCAACTCACATATATAATCTAGCTTCACTTAATTTTGCATATACACAGCTGTCAAACCTCTGACTGATTTTGTAGGCACATTTTAAAAACAAACTAATGCTAATTTTGTAGAAGACAGCGATGCCTATTCCAGAGTCCTCAGAACTACAGCTTGTTTTAACAGGGACGTTTTGATATTCTTATGTTGAAAAACAATTCTTTCTTACTTTTTGTCCACTGTAATCCAGGATCAAAATACTGAAAATATGAAAACAATTGTTCTTTGCTTTTTAAGTCTTAAGAAAGCAACATTATAGAAATTAGATTAATGCTATCAGTATTTGACCTCATAATGGCCTCTTGACATTCAATTCCAGACCTTAAATTCTTAAAGGTTTGTAGCCTGGCCAGGGTTAACTGCCATCTTTGTCTCCACAAGAACAAGGAAATCTTTGAAAACTTATGTAACATTTTGAAAACAAGTCTTCTGTGTGGGCTGCTATTATACCTGCTAGTCCTGCAGTATAAAGTTATTTCACACTGGGAAAGATTTGGGTGGCAAATTCTGATGTGGATTTTCCCAAGCTAGTAAAAACAGAGAGAAAAAAATCTATAGGCATTATTGTTGATGAAAGTACAACTTTTCTTCAAGGAACCATTTTATAATCTAACCTCCCAGCCTGGACAATAACATGGCTTTTGGTGATGGAAGAGCACTCATTTCTACTTATCACTTTCCTCAGTCCTGTCTCTGAATTCTTCTTCACCACTACAGTGTCCTTTGGGAGGTTTTTTACTTAGGTCAGCAAGGGGTCAAATGTATTTGTATTTTAATTCCCTCTATGAACAGCATAACTCATTGCCTGTGCTTTTCTGAAAGTGGTCCATTATGAATAGAAGTATAATGAAAGCAGTTGCATTCAGTGACAGTTACAGGTCCTTACTTGGCACACAAGTCATGATCTCTCCCATATGTGTGTAAATACTGCCAAATGACGAGTGTTCAGAATGAAAAGAAGATAAACCTGAATAATGGCCCAAATTTTTTAATCTTTATAGACAATAAATAGGCATGTACAATTCTCACCTTCCTCTGTTAGGCTTTGAGAAAAATTTCTTTGAGAATGATGCACAACATTTAACATTTTCATGGCTTAGTGTGAGATAATATTGCAAAGAAAAAAGAGGCTACAGAATAATGAAAAGAGCTCAACTTTGAAAATTATACATCTGTTTCACAGCCTTTCTTTCTCAATGGAAAACTGTGTAGTGCAATATTTAATATTCAGGTTAATTTACCACATCAAGTGATTTAAGTATTTATATTCAACACATTCTATTTTCTTAATTTGCTTAATGCTATACAAGAAAAAGATACCTGAATTGTTCTGTGTACCTCTCTCCACCCACTTCTGCTGGCAGCTTTTAAGGCACTCAGTTGTGGGAGATGAAATGCTCTTAGGCAGGAAGGAAATGAATTTTCATCTCCCACTCTGAGTGAAAACCATACCGAGTGGTTCAGAAAGAGACTTCTAGGGAAGAAGAGTAAGCTAAAATACTAGTTGCTAAACAGTCACAAAATACACTAGACTGAAAAGGAACCACTTCAGAAGAGACTTGAGTATTAATAACTACCCCTCAGATTTGGATCCCCCATTCAGGGCTATGAACTGCATGCCCTCTTCAGGAGGTAGGTCCATCTTTCTTCGGATGAAAAATTGTCATTCCAGTACCTCAGAGGTCAGAGCTACCATGCAGCATAGCAGAGACCCACTCGCAAATCTCTGCCTGAATGGCAGGGCCAGGGGCAGCAAACCTACTGCCCAGGAACTTACTCAGGAAGGACCAAGCAGGGCAAGAGCCTGAGATTGATTTAGCACACAACTCAGCGACCCGAGACTGTACAGGTAGAGGCCTTAGGTGCCAAGCGCCAGGCTCCTTTTGGTACATTGATGCACTTCAGGCCCTGATATAGAAATTTCTGCAGATGTGATGATATTTGAATACAAGATTCAAATAACTAAAAAAGTCACTTAGGCTGCTAAGACCCCTCATTAATGTAAAGACTTTTAGAAAGATATTATGTATTATAAGAAACATATTTAAATTTATTTTAGAATAATCAGTCTTGTAAAAAGATTTATCCTTAATGATCCAATCATTACCCAGAATTAAAATTAGGGTTAATGGCAATGAAGGCATTTAAAGTGTGTCAGGTTTCTACTGCTGAACAGAAAAGGAGAGTGACAAAGTTCTGGCAATAGAACAGACACTGTCATGAGGAGTTTTAATATTTTCAAAAGCAGTCATGGGCAGAGTTGAATTAGTCTGATTAAAAGATCCTTCATGGAAGAAGCGCTACATTGCAAGGATTCTGAAAAGTAAACCATGAATTCCCTATATCTGATTTAATATCCACAACAAAAGATCATTATTTACTTGAGGAAATTAGAAATTAGGAAATTAAAGAAAAATATTTCAGTAAGCAGTCAAACTGATCAAAAAATCTTTTTGTCATTTATGAACTGCTTTCTTCAACATGTATGCGACAGTAGTATGACCTTTAGATAAAATATAACCCAAAAAAACTTTTCTTTTTTATTTTTTAGACTTCATAAAGTTAAAGAGTCAGTCTCATAACTGCAAGGTGTCCTGATGTTAAACCTAGCACAGTGCAAGAGATTTCTGACAAATATTTACTCAAAAGCTATGTTGTCAGCAGGACCAAGTACACGTAGAGTTATAAAGAGCAGAAAATTAGACCTCCTCCTGGAGATCTTTCCATTATTTTCCTCAGTCACTAGCCTTGAGAACCAGCTTGAGAAGCTCCTTCTTCTTCAAATCTCCCTTAATTACACTTGTACTAAAACAAAGAGTTCACTGTAGCATAAGACTTGCTGCAAGAAGGTACATATTTTCATTTGGAATGTCACAAAGGGAAAAACAAACAAACTAATTAACTGGAACCAGGAAATTTTAGGCAACACTTTACCACTTCTCATCCAGTTCTTTTTTTTTCAGTCTATCTACAGATTATCTGCCACTGCTCTAAATTCTTAAAAAACCCCAAATCCTTCTTTTTTTCCTGTCTTTCTGGGATTATAGTGAGGATACATATCAACAGCCTGTAGGAATGCTTGGGTTTCACTATATAGAGGTGGCCAAATAGGCAGAAAATGTATTCACAGAATACAATGGATGATGCATTTTAAAGTGTTCTGTAATTTACCAAGTATTAATAATATTTGATTATCTATTCTCCATTCCCTATTCCTGTTTGAAAACAGGAAACAAGTAGACAGTGTTTCTTAAATCTTTTGGGGGAAATAAATTGACATTTATTATTTTACTTAGTTGCCAAAAACTAGACTACTGCCCAAAACAGTACTTTAATGTATCTAGCTCAGAAAATGTAGACTCATTCTTTTTTTTTTTTAAGGGCTGATTCAGTCTCAAACTAAAAAAACCTGAAATCTTGTCCTTTATTTTACATTGATATGTTGAAGATAGTGCCTCTCCCTGTAATTTTTGTCAACCCTAAGATGCACTGGATTTAAATACCCAGGTCAGTGAGATTTAGTGCACGAGTATGCCACTTCTGAAATCAAAAAGGGTCAAAAGAAACATTGGAGGCAATAATTGCTTTCCTGAAGTGTCTCTTTTCTCATTTTGTGTAGGACGTTTGTTTGCATAAACTCAACAAAAGACTACTAATACTTAGACTGTTTTAGAAAGGCTTATATATACTACAGGTTATATAATACAGTGTCTCTCATAAAAAATGTGTTCCACCTTTATGTATGAAAAATAGTTATACATGTTATACATCTTCACTAAACTTAATAGTGAAAGAGATGCTGCTAACATGAAGACGAAAAGTATTTATCCATGGTAATAACCATGTCTTACAAAACAAACAACAGAGATACAAATTCACAACATCCTTCAAATATCACAAATATTCAAATCCTTGGTACTTGGAAATCTGAATATTCAAAGTATTCCCTATGCATTCTCCAGATTTCTGGAATTAAACCTTACTCAACTCCCTTAATTAAGATTCAGACTGTATAAGATTTCACTTCTATAACACAGCTATTTGGTATCTGACCTTCGCATTTGAGACAAAAAATTCAACAATCTGTTTTGAAAAGCCTGGCCCAAGTGAAGCTCACAATGTTCCCACTGCCTGCATGGATTCATGATCTCATCTATAAGGGAAGAAACATTTTATCTGGTTCAAACACTACTAGAAGGAAGTGTTACAGAGCATGTAAAGAATATCCAAAAAATGAATTTTTGGGTAATAAAAATGAATCGTTTTATCACAGCCTTTTTATTTATTATTTTAAAATGCATTCTTTCACAAAATCTTTGGAAATAGAAAAAATTATATTTGTTCATGTCAATGTAATTCATAAAGGGGACATTTTGATATTGCAATTTAATCAGGAATAAAAAGAGAAAAAACCTGAACAATACACTTCTAGTGTAACAAATGCCATCATAAGTAAACCAGCTTTTTCTAATGTAAAGTTGTATTTTTGCAGACTGATATAATTGTGTCTTTCATGCTTGTGTACAAGGCAGGCCAAGAACAGTTCAACGCTAATCACACACTTTTTGCCGGAAAGCAACTCAGGAATGAGTATGTGAATGCATTCTTTAAGCAGTCTGCGAAGTGGACAAGTCAGGTTTTTTAATCTTCTCAAATAATCAAATTTTAGGCACTGTAGAGAACTGAGACAAGAAATATTTAATGTTTACATAACCTAATGTCTGAAGACATATGTGTGGAAGAAAACTCTTGACTTCACCATCACTGATTGCTGAAGGCTTGGCTGTTTAACCTTAGCACTTTATTCATGCTCAGTTTGTACATGGATTATATAATTTGGAGAAGGACCATGAAAAGATGCTATATAAACATATATATTTATGTTTATTTTGATTACCACTATGGCTAATATCCACTATTCAGTTATGATGATCAAATGCCTCTTCAGAGCCAAACAATACATAATGAAATGAAAAATGTTTTTTATTTGTAAAATTTTGATTTGGCTGATTAAATAATTACAAAGCATGTGTGCAAATATAGACCACATCTTCCTTTATTTTACAAGGCAATGCAAATTTGAAAAGAGTCAAACTGTACTTCACTAATCATCACAGCATTCACAGTGAAAGCTCCATCACTGGCTCCTAGATAAAAATCTGATTCCCAAATATGTCATTGTGGATCTATTTAGACAGAGGAATTAGTCAACAAGGGACTGAATTGTCAATTAAAAACCCTTACTAATTTTTTTTTTTAATTTTCAATTATTCAATAAAAATGAGAATATGTAGCACTTTTTTTCTTTTCTGTCATTTTTACAGTGGAATAAGGCTCTAATCTACAGTTCTGACTATATTAGAAGGTTTTTTTCCCAATAGAAAATATTAAAAAAGGTAGTGTCTCTAAAGAGAGAAATCACAAGATAGAAATAACAGCTAATATCAGAATAAGACGGAACACTGAAATGCTTTTCCATAAAATGCGTGATTGAAAAGAGGACACATGAATTTCTTCTATATTCACCTCATTTAAAAATCCTTGAAGTGACTGGAGAGAAAGTGAGACAAAGGATCCACATCTTACCTAACATAGCCGAGAGAGGCAAACATACACAGAGAGACAGACAGTTACTTCCAGATGTCAATTCACTCGAATTCTGGCTGAACTGCTCTTTAAAAGAGCACAGAGTGGAGTGAAGCATTGAGAAGTTTAGATGAGATATTTAACTTTAAGGCAGCTAAAATTTAATAATAAGAACTTGGTCTTGTACAATGATATTGCTATTTGTCTTGCAGCTGTTTTCATTGGCTTTCTTTGAATTAATGACAGGACAATGCTGGAGTGTTATAAAGCAAACACTGAAAAGACTAGAAAATATGATGTGTATATTCAGGTAGGAATATTTGTGCCTAATATATATTTATTTCCTTCCTAGGACTTGCTTTTACTTTTGCTGACTTTTCATGTCCTTTTCAGCTCCTAAATCAATGCACCAAAATATGTTTAAAAGAAGACCCAAGAAGAGTATATTTCTATCAGTAAATTTTGTGATAATTTTTATGGGTAATCTGTGTCATAACAAATTACTAGAATAAACATTACCATGTTGCTGTCCAGAACCAGGCATAAAAGTCCCATAAGAATGCTGCCACAGTGGAAAACGATTAATTGTTAAGTTAATCGACTAAACCAGCTGCCAGTTTAAGTAGCTCTAAGGGTTTGGGGGTTTTTCTTTTTTTCTAGTGAACAGTCATTATTATTAATCTTTCATAGAAAAGCAAGCTACTATTTAAATAGCCAAATAATTCCTACTTTAAAGAGCTTGTGGGCATTCTAATTGGTGCATCATCCTAATGGCACCACGAGGTACACATACTAAGCAAACTGACACTTCAGCAACAAGGAAGGAGTCTAGTTTCCCTGGTGGTACTCAGAAGTAGACTGAGAAGCCTTTCTAAATAAGAATTAAAGGAACTGTACCACTTTCTGAATGAGTCATTTTATTGTATCTACTTGGTCAGGACATTGCTTATTTTGAAATTCTAGAGCATAAATATGTGCACAGAAATGCAAGAGAACAGCTGTGGGACGTAAAAATCAAGCTGTCCAGAAACACACTATATATTTGAATTTTTTCCTAACAGAAGCTTTTAAAATTGAAGTAAATACTTTTTAAGATTATAATGAAACTATGTTATTAGCTGTTTTATGAAAGAAGCTAAGATTTTTCTTTTTTCTCATTTTTTTCGAGGGTGTACCTAATAAGCCAACAGTATCATATGAAGGGTATCAAAAGAACACAATTTTGGACTACAAACACTGCAATATATTAAGCAAAAGCAAATAAATTATTTAGCTTTTCAACAAAGAGAATTTGTTTCAGCTGACTTTAAACAGAAATAAAGTTATATTTCTCAACTAACCCCCAAAATCTAGTTACTTAAAAAAACAGCAACAAAAAACCCCACCAATCCCCTCACCAAAACATCTTAAAATACCCTTTCAAGCTAAGACTAATTCAACTCTTAATGCACTTACCAATGTCTGAAAACTTGGAATTCCAACATCCAGGAATATATAAAAGTAGTTTTCTCTATTTAATAAGCAGCAATAGACTTTCCATGGCAGGGGAGTTGGAACTGGATGATATTTAAGGTCTCTTACAAGGCCTTTCTGTGATTCCATGATTCTACGACATTGTAGAAAGGTTCTGGATAAAATACAAGTACCAGGCTGAGAATCATAGTTTCTAGTAAAAGGAGCCAAAGTAATTAATTGGTATCTAAAAATCATACAAAGGTATTCCATAGATACAAATCTTCAACAATATAAACCCACACTTTTTCTTTTCCTGACATCCCACTGTAGTTGAGCCTAATTTGTGTAGCAATTATCTTTGAGAAGAACTGCAGGGAGAAAAAATAGTTAACAGTTTGGTGTGTATAAGAGTCTTACTCAATTTTTATTGCTCTATTTCTAAGTAGCACACTAGTTGATCTAGAAATCTCTAACAAAAATTGAATTGTATCTTTAAATACTTAGTGGAGAGTCATAACCCAGAACCACTGTTCAAAGAAAGTAGTGGCCCAGTACATATGTTGAGATAGGCTTGACAGCAAATTAATGCTGAAATTATACTGCTACTGTGTTTTCAAGGGACTGATTCTACTAATTATTTGTTTGTAGAAATATAAAACCATCACACTTGAGACCTATGTCTGTGACATGAACATAGTTAATACCACAGGGATAATTTATTACAAACTTCATGATACTTGAACAAGGATCATGATCCAAAAAGTTGTTATTTTTTCCTAGAGTGATAATTTAGTTGTGTAATGTACTGTCCTCAATTGAGATTAATCATAGTAATGTCATGTTTTTCACTTAGAACCTTATTAAAAATTATTTGAATATGGACCAGGAAGAATGGCTTTCAAAGACAAATGATTTAAACATTGAAAAATGGTAAACAACTCATCTGAAAGGTACTTATTACATGATTTCTGTTTGTTTGGAAAAGAGGAGTACCAAAATGAGAATGCTGCCATAAACAACTTAGTGGCAAAATTTATTTAATGTGCTTAATATGTGCATTAATAATGCGCTACTAAATTTATAAATGCGCTTAATATGAAAAATTGTCTTATTTGGGAAATTAGTAACTGATTAAGCTAAATAAATTAATCTACTAATAATCAAAACATTTTTCAAAAAAAGCTATGTAAGTGATGAGTGGATTTTAATTATTAAAAAATAAGGGTTGTATTGCAGATCCACATTTAGATTTTATCTAGAAGACTAATTAAAATGTGAATTTTATTTTGGATGTGATAGCACCAAAATCTTGTGACTAATGTAAGCAAAAGCCTCTAACATTAGAAGTACTGCAAATCAGCTGCTATACTTATTTTTCTAGTCGCCTACATAGTTAACATTTGGCAAGATTAGGTGTCCTCATATGATTTTGCCCCTAATCAGGAAATAAGCTTCTACAGCTAAGAGTCATCTCTTTTTTAGCCTATATGGTATCAGGGTTGGAAATGGGGATTAAAGTAGGACCTCCAGTGTAGTAAATTTGGATTCAGAGAAACACTAAGGCAGCTATTTTCTTCTGTCATTAAATAATTCTGTCAGTGTCATATTTCCTCACCAACGGGATATAGTTTAGCATTGGAGCTTGTGTTATTTTCACCATGTTAGCCTGAAAAAAAGCACTGCTCCCATTCTGGAATTTTTCTCCTTTGGCCAAGGATTGTGTTGTCATTTGTTAAAAACCTAATTTATTTCAAATCCTATGGGAGAAATCTTTTATCTTTTTTTCAAATGTGTTTCAGGCTTTGAGTCATTTTGTTGACTCAACCTCTGTCATGACTTCTGAGTCTGTGGCCAAAAGTTCATAGCCTTCAGGCTGCTTTTCTTCATTTCAGTGCCAGAAAAGGGCAGACTGATTCGGGGGAGGACATCATGGAAAAGGAGAAGCAAAAATTAATGCCAGGAATAGAAAAGACCTAAAAGGACAGATTACCAAAATGTTGACAGTAGCAATGCACTATGAGGACAGGAACAGTGGAGGCTGCCCATGAGCCAGGCAGACAAGGCCTTCACAGCCACTCTGGGACCTCACTCTGGGACCTCAGCCAGAAAGATCCTGCTCTGCCTGCCCTTGGGGGCACTATCCCAAAACTTATTTTTGTAACATAGACCTGGCATTTTTTATTTGATTTTATTTTTTTAAGAAACTGAGACAATTGGAAATGCTTGCAAAAAATTTATTCGAAGTCAAAGGGTTTGGCAGTAAGAATAGGCCGCATCTCAAAATGTCAGGCTTCTAAAAAGTTTTAGTGCTAAATTTAAGGTCACCTGCACTCCCTATATAGTCCCTGATATGGGACAGGCACCTTGTAAATATACTTTACTGTTCTGGTTCATTGTCCTATAACTAGGATTTATCTTTAAACTGCCAGTGTGGAGAGTTTGTCTTTGACTACAGAAGGAACTTAGAGAGGCAGCTTAAGTAGACAGAACTCTAAGGTATTTAAAGAAGTTTTAATACAAATTCCTTTTCCCAGGATAAGACTGACCATTTGCAGTTTGCAGGGATTGGACTCTCGTGGCTTAGGTATAGCTCTGCTCTTTTCCCAAACATCTGATCTAAAATATCTAGTTTATCAAAGAGATAAGCTGACTCTCTGTCACCCCAAGTACTTTTTGTTTCACTGGTTAAAAAATATCTTATCTTGAACATATTCTTCAATTAAATATCAAAAATTTGACATCTTCTTAAAAAAGGAGTCAGCAAAATATGAACAAAGTTACTATGTCCCTTTCTGACACAGGGCACTATAATTTTCTAAGCAGTTAGGTTGTTTGAAATCATTAGGCATAATTTAATCTCTAAACTGTGACATAATTTATCCAGGAAGCAAACAAAAAACCTCAAAGACAGAGGAAAAAAAAGTATAAATCATATTTAAGAGTAGTATTCCAAGAACTGAGAAATAATTCTAATCTTCAATTATAATTTCTGCAATGAAATGTCAAGGTTCATAACTACATATACAACAAATAAGCCTTCCCTGTATAAACACAACCTTCAAATACTTTACCTGAAATCCTAAACTCAAAGTCATTAGGAAAGTTAAAAACATGCACATTTTAAAGATGATAAAATATATGTCTTGTTCACTCAAAATGGCAAAATTTGGTTTAGAAAACAATCATGAAATTACCTTTAACCCAGTGTGTAATTCTAGTGAATTGAATAGTATTCCTCAGAATCCTGATGAAATTAAGAATGTGGAAAGTTAAGGACACGCTTAAGTGCTGAGAGATGCCATAGCATTCAATATATTTCAGAGATGGAATCTGAGACGCAGTGAAGAGTATCTTTGCCTGAAAATTTTACAAAGGAGAAATTAATTGTAGCTAAACTGACTAGATCATATGTTCAAACAAAAAACCCCCCAAAAACATTGTCTAAAAAAGACAGGTTTTAATCCCTTCCTGACCTCTTCTTATGTCTCCCACCACCTCACTTATTCACTAAATGCTTTAGAACATTGATACCATCATGTCTGAAGCACCCCACAAGATACATTCATGTGTTGTTTTCTGTAAAGAAAAAAAACGTGGTTAGAGTTTAAATTCTTTGAGATGGAATAATGTCTTCAAATGTGATCATAGACTCTGATGTTTGCTTTACCCTCAATACAAATTAGTAGTCCTACCTCACTTTGTACACAATTATGAATCTGATACTTACTTGAAACAAGTTATCAGCCAATAGGTGGCACTGAAAGCATTTAACATTTATCTAAATCTTCTATTTCATTTAGAAGAATTCACATTTCTCTCAAGTAAATGTTATGTTATGCTCACAAATGAAAAGTCAAGGCACCTATTGAACTCTGTCATTAAAAATATTGTACTTTTAAATAGTTGGAGAACTGTTGAGAGTTTGACAATTCCCTGGAAATATGAACAAGTGCATCACATTACTTGTATTTGTCAAAATAAAATTTAAAGTAAGAGATCCTTCTAAGATCCTGGGACCAATGATATTCCAGGGAGTATCTTACAATAAAGTTTCATCTGTAGATATCTGCAGAAACTAGCAATCCAGGAATTGGTTTATACTGTAGTTTTTGCATGCTGCGTGTAAGTTTATTTTTTTTTCTCAGATGCTTTAATTTTTCCAATTCTGTGAGGAAATAAGGAGAATTTTGTAGTAAATATAATGTAATTTTTCATCACTAGCATTCACCTGAATTTTATTAGGACAAACTTTACAAGCAAACTCTTCATTCTCTGTAGTAAAGAAGTTCATAAACTATTCTACTAATAGAGTTAATGAGACATTTTAGATCAAATTTCCACATGCCTTAACATATTCATAAAGAAGCAACCTTGCTGTGTTAAGCTTTTGCTAATTTTAATATATTATTTGAGCAAATGTGATTCAGAAGACATTAAGTATCAACATTTTTCTTTATACTGAGTGTAATTCAGTCTATCTCTGTGCATTGATTTATTCAGCTGTACAAATGCATCTAAATTATAAGGAACTAAAAGCTTTTAATACACTCCTGCCTTCATCATTCCCTGCCAGCAGGAAAATTATAGTACCTTCAAATCACAAAGCGGTAGAATAAAATAATTTAATGCTGTAGCACCAGGCCTCGACAAGGTATAAGACTACTCAGCTTCACCTGAATTGGTTCTGGAGACTTACGACACTGCAGTTGGTAATAAGAACAAATGTATCATATGAGAAAGTATTTCAAGTTAAAACTCAAACCACTAATTTAAAGTTAGCCATTGTTTACTCTGTTCGGAAACCAAAGCTAGGAGCTAAATAAATAAATTTAAAAAAAAAAAAAATAAAAAAAAAATAGACATAGCCTGAGCAATACAAACTGAAAATGTCATCCTTCTCAGACTACTGGGAATATGAGTGGTTATGACCAAAAGAAATACAAATATTCTGGCTATGAATATCTTAATTCTTAAATGTTTTGGGGAAAAAAAAGTATAGAATTTTACTGATATATAGGTTTATGAATATCTGCATAACCACAGCCTAGTCACAAGTACAAAATTAAGTGTAAAAGATGTACATCTTGAAAATATCTTATTTTTTTAATTAACAATTTTCCACTAAAGATATTGTTGATTATTTCCAGATACATAAGCAAAACATCTACAACTAAATTAAATTAAACTACAACTAAACTAAATTAAATATTGTGAGCAGCCTTCAGACAAATGATCCGCTATGATTTATTTTATTATTTTCAATAAGATTGTGGATCAGATATTACGAGAAGCTTATGTTTCCAGTTACTTTAGCATTTGGGTACTTGCAAATACATATTTGAGTAGAATTTTGATAGATCGTTAAAAAGTGAGAAAAGTCTAATGCCACAAAATTAGTCTCAAATCTATGAAATAAATGGGATTTGATATGTGATGTGTTCACAAGAATACCCAAAGTCCTGAGACCCCCATGAAAACTCACAAATCATGCTTTGCAAGTTACATAAATCAATTTCTATGAGAGAGACACATGAAGCCAAATACTACACAAAAAAGAGGATCATCTACCAGCTGTAACTGATACAGCCACTATTAGTCATGAACAAAAGTAAAATAAACCCAAGCATATCAATGAAAAGAAGGAAATGAGGGGTTTTTTTCACTTATTGTTGAAGCACATAATGTTATGCAAGACAACAGGAGTAGTGTTTTATTCAACTAGTGTTTTATTTACCACACAACCTTATGATTTAGAACTAGTCATTGTAGGTATTTTGACATTTTTCAACCAAATTAGATCCAATTAATATATGTTGCTTTGGCAATCCTTCCTATCCACCAGTATTTTTTAGAGAGTTCATTGATTTTGCTAGTTTTTCTATGATATTTCCTATCAACGGTGTAAGGCAACTCAGGGTATTCCCTCTTTAACATTACAGACTGTCAAATACATAACAGCCTCCTGAATTGACTTCAGGATATCATGATAAGACCTTATAAAGTGTGGGAGATTCTTAAGAAATTGATGTGCAAACTTACCCAGTTCTATACAAGCAATACTTACTGAATTTGCTGCACTCCTTTTTTCTTATCCTCAGACATCTACAAGCACCTGAGCACCATAGGAGCAGTATTCTGAATGTATAGCAAGGTTTTCTTGGAATAATATAATATCTGAGGATATTATACAACTGATGCACCTCAAAATACATTAATCTTAGGCTATATAATTCACTGTGATGGGCTTTGGGGTTCCTTTCAACAGTATTCTTTGCTCACATGGATTCTGTCATTGAACCCCAGTATGTCTAATGAAGGTTGCAAACAGTGATTTCCTGAAGATAATAATCCATTATTAAACTTCTTGTTATGTGTTGTTTAAATGCTTAATTAAACTCTTTATTTTTCTAAAATTGTTTCTTTTTTCATAAGGAAGTCCTAAGCCCACAGCTAATATCCTATATTTAGCTCTACCATGGCATCCTGGTCCAGAATAGATTGTCCTCTAAAAATAGGAGATTCCTATTGAACATGTTATTGCTGGTCTACTTTATGTTCATTTTCATATAAAGCAGCAGCATATTAAAAAAAACAGGGAGCAGAACTCATGATCTGTAACTGCCTTATCATACTTGCAGAAAGCACTAAAAGAAAACTCAGCTGTGGAACAGCAACCTAGTTATATTTACTTTAAATCAATATGATAGGAATCAACTTGCCATACATAAAATGCATACACACATGTAAAATTTGTGGCTTTTTTTTTTTTCTACTTACAATTGACCTTTTTGAACAAATCAGGATAAAAGGACTCTCAGCAAACACTTTCTTTACATTTGCTACACTGATGGGATAACGTGTAGAAAACACAACTGTAAATGAAAAAACAAGTCCTGGATTTAAATTAGTTGGAGAGTGATTTTGTTTGTTTGGGTTGTGGTTTTTTGTGTTTGGTTGGTTGGTTGGTTTGGTTTGGTTTGTGTTTTTTGGGTTTTTGTTTTGTTGTGTTGTTTTGTTTTGGTGGGTTTTTTTGTTTGCTTGGGGATTTTTAAAACTTCTTACTTTTTTTTTTCCTCCCAGTAAGCAATGTAACCAACTTTAACTGGGCTTGAAAGCCAGTTTAGAAAGTCTAAAGTCATTGTCCAGTTCTTGAATATTTGTACCGCTAGTAGAAGTCTTCTAGCTAATGAAGGAAATCAGGTCTTGCTATAATGAGGGAACCAACAAGATGCTGCCTAGTGGTGAGACTTACTAAAACTCTCATTGAAATGCCTCCTGCTGCTAAGTGAACAGGCTTGGCAGAATGCATGAATTAGAGCCAAGAGCTATTGTAACCTGCCAGGGCTCTTTATAATGGGATGATCATACAGAGATCTACCAAGGAGAACAATTGTAAGTCTTTAAGTAACTGCTAAAGATGAGATTTCACCTTATGGTTCAGTGCATACACTTTCTAATTAGTGATGGGAAAAATTCAAAGCACTTTGAGAATCAGTTGAAATGCAGATAAATATCAAGGAATAAATCGGTTGTTCAGACAAAGGAAGGCAAGGTCAGCAGCCTTAGCACCTTAAACTAAGTCTTCATTTTACACAGTCAACAAGCATCCAGGAGTAGGGGACCCACCTAAGACTGCTATTTCACTGCCTGGCATTGTTGTATTAGCTTCCAGGCACACTGAGAAGGACTCAGTCTGTGGCCAACATCATTTGCCTCATCTTACTCTGTGTTCCTCTCTTGACTATTTTCACCTTCTCCTCATTAGTGTCCTCTTGAAATTGTTTTGCAATGACATTGCTTAAGATTGCAGAGCAGAAGCTGTGCCATCTCAATCAGAAAATGAATACTGCAACTGTTGGGTATTTGAAAGATTTGAAGGGAGAAAGAGTCAGAACAACCTACTGTGAATGAGACCAAACAAATGAAAAAAAAGATATCCCACATGGTCTCCAAACTGAAATGAGAAAACAAGTAAAAGAAGGTAAAAGAAGGTAAAAGAAAAGAAAGTAATCATTCTCCTGCTTTCAGAAAAACAAAAACAAACCTTGCAAAAAAAAAGTAAAATGAACCATTGTTCAAAATGCCAATTATTATAAAATAATGTTTTAGCTTTTCATTATAAAGCTCCAGATTATTTCTCAGTTTCACAAACATCATAAAATTTAACATTTACAAAATTAAGCTCTGGTGAGTCATGAAATGGCAGAGTGTCTCTTCTACTGTGGAAGTACTTTACAATACATGCTCTTCCAGGTAATGATCCCACTTAAGATCCCTCTGAGGAGGCAGTGCTCCCTTCCTCAGTGTATGGTTTTCCCACTCTTGGGTCAAAGTAAATAAGAGGCTAGGCAGATAATGAGTAAGTCAAGACTTGATCTCAAGTTCATTGTCAGCAGTTTTGTCTGTGAAATTTCCAGGAAGTGATAAGGATGCTTTGAATAGGATCTCATGGACCTCTGTGGGGGCCTCAATGCAAGTTTAGACTTGTTCTTGACTAAGAGTCTAGATACTCACGGGGATCACAGCTGAAAAAGACGTGGTTTTGTTGACTTCCCTAAAATCACGCTATAGTTCTAAGGCCATCAGCATTAAATACTTCTCCTGTTCTCTGTCTTGTCACTGTATATCTTATAAGTTTAATAGTGATTCTGTATGTTAGAGTTCTGAATCACTCTGATGATTCACAAGGCTTACCAGGAGGACTAACTTTTTTCCTAACTTTTCAGCACTCAGCTTTGCTGTCTTAGTGAGGAACATGCCTTCAGATTTAAAAAACAAAACCAAACAAAACAACCAAAGAACCATTAGACATACTCCTGATGTTCAAAAGCATTGAAGAAAAGATTGGCAACTCGTCCATGGCACAGCCTGCTGCTCTTGGACAAAATACACACTTAGAAACTATCACTCACTTTTCATCCAGCACATTGATCTACCCTACAGATTCAAGTTATGTCAGTAGGTTTCACAGGTACTTGCAGGTAAATGACACACTCAAAATGTAGAGTCCTGCTCTGGTGCCAAATGTCAAGTCACCTGTTCTATATGGAGTTATTAGGTCTTTAGAACAATGTCACTGCAATTCTTTTACTTGTTTTTAACTTGAAAGGACAATGCAGTTTTCTTCAGCCTTATTCTAGGAAATGGTCATGTTTACTGATGCTTTCCAGTAGAATTCAGGCTAAGAAAGTCTCTCAGATGGAAAGTTTCATTCCAAATGCTTAGAACCTGAAGACAAGCTACTGAAATATTTGTAAAACTTAACTTCATAAAATATTTCCAGACTATTTGTGTCCTAATAAAAATTTGTAGGTGCAAAACTAATTTAGAACCAAAATTTTTGTTTGATCCATATATTAGCAGTTTGATTTTTTTTTCACTGGGCAAGTGTGTTCTTCATACATATTTTAGAAAAATTCAGATTTTCCACACTAATGTTGGTCAATAGAAACAAGTAATCGTCTTTCTAGCCAGTCCAAAAAGAAACTGGCACATAGTAACAACATCCATTATAAATAATGAATGGACCAATTTCAAAGTGTAATATTACATCAATATTCAAACTTTTTGAATATTAATGTAAATTGGTTTAAATTGACCAGATGCTCTGAAGATGGCATAGCCAGGTGCAAATTATTTTTCTCCTGTCAGCAAATCCCACTAGTCCTTAGAAGTGATACACTATAAGGGAAAGCAGCTGTTTGATCCCCTTTGGGACTGCATAGAAAGGAACCTCTAATGTCCTCTAGGAATTCCATAGCAGTGATGAACATGCAGAATAAACCTGGAATCAGATCTTGAATCAACACTTTACCTTGACTGACTACACTTTTTGCTACCATTTTTCAGTACAATGATCCTGCCACAGGATTATCTCTCCTCTATCCCCTTTCTGAGGTCTGTGACTATGTCTACAGAAGAAAATAAATGATACTGTGGCAATTTTCTAACCCTGAGACCACAAGTGCTATGTTCTAGTTCATATGTTCTAGAACTATGTTTTAGTTCATATTCATCTTCTTAAACACTCTTCTTTCAAAAGAAGAGAGAAGCAAATCTATCAAATTTCTGACATATTTCTATTTGATTCAAAATCTTGCCAGTTAGTCATTGTGCTAACAAATAAATTATATATACTGTCACACAATAGTGCTCGATTCCACAAGGTAATTCTGTTTTATTTACTGGGGTGAGCAAAGCCTCTAAGCACAATGAAGACTTCCTCTTGAAGTTCGACTACTTATCTTTTCTGATTTCCATCTGCATATCCATTCGAAGTGCACTTCACCCTTTCTCTGTGGATCAGTGACTAGCTTTCCAAAACAGCTTCTACCCTTGCCTTGATTCTACAGATAACCCTGCTTAGAAAACAATCTTCTTTCTTGTGCACTTTAGTCTTGACTAGAAACACAGAATAAAAACATAATTAGTTGTAGTACAAGTAGTGCTTCAAGGTATACCCTCACAGTCTAAGTGCGGGTTTGGAGTCATCGGCTGCTGCTGTGTCTCTGTGTTCTGTCACCTGGCTGGGCCACAGGTCTCAGTGTCCTTTAAAGCGTCGCTAGTTCACAGCCTCTTGCCTCAGGCTCCAGCTCTTGCCCCTAGAGCTCAGCCTGCTCACACAGCAGCTGCACACCGAGCTACCTATGCTGTGTATCCCCCAACAGTAGAGAGCAGTAAGAATCCATCCCCACCCCGAGCCTTCTCTTCTCCAGACTAAACAACCCCAGCTCCCTTAGCCACATAATATGTATTTTGAATATTAATTTCTATGTCATTGTGCTGGTTTTAGCTGGGATAGAAACTACTTTTCTTCACAGCAGCTGGTATGGGGCTGTGTCATGGATTTGTGCTAGAAAATGCTGATAACACAGATGCCTTTGTTATTGCCGAGCAGTCCTTACGCAGAGTCAAGGCCTTTCTCACCTCCCATTTCACTCCACCAGTCTGGGAGCTGGAGGTGTGTAAGAAGCTGGGAGGGGATACAGCTGGGACTGCTTACCCCAACTCACCGCAGGAGTATTCTATTCTATGTGGTGTCACGCTCAGCATATCAAGCTGGAAAAAGAAGGAACAGGGTGACGTTCAGAGGGATGGCATTTGTCTTTCCAAGAAACTGTTATAAGTGACGTGCCCTGCTTTCCTAGAGATGGCTGAAAACCTGCCTGGCCATGGGAAGTGATGGATGAGTTCTTTGTTTCACTTTGTTTGTGTTCATGGCTTTTGCTTTACCTATTGAACTGTCTTCATCTTAACCTAAGAGTTTTCTCACTTTTACTCTTCTAATTCTCTCCCCCCTTCCCAGCAGCTGCTGCTCCTTAGTTGTTGGCTGAGGTTAATCACGACAGTCAGTTTTAATCCTGTTTTGTATGCAGGGTTTGTTAGATATGTTCTTTTGATGCATTTCTGAAAATCCATGAATACATCATGTAGTAAATGATCAATTAATGTTTTCTTCTTTCCCTCCCCCCATGCCCGTTCATGGCAAAATTATGTCTTTACTTTTCCTTTGAAAACAAAGCTGTCCTTAGTCATTAATAAATGCATAAAACTTCCTTTTGCTAATAGATGTCCGTATATTGTCTGAAGGCATGCATACAACATATACACATGGAAATCAGCTTCCAACAACAATATTATCATTTGCATCACATTGCTAAGGCTTTTGAAGTTTTCTAATTTGCATGAAGGTGGAAATAGGGCATAAATCAGTTCTTTGAGTTTGTGTTGCGTTTTCTGTGTATTATGGGAAGAGCAGCTTCTCTTCTGCATTTCATACCAAAAAAAAAAGCTCAGAAAATAAAAGAAAATATGCCTATATTTGCAAGCCATTACATATACACAGGGTAGATTCACCCTCTCACGTTGCTCAGTATGACTGATATTCAGACAAAATCAAATACAAACAGCTACCACCATAGTAGCCATTCAGCTTTGTAAATGCTCTGTTTCTGTGGCAGACATGGGGCAGGGTTACAGGAGTTTTACAGAGAAAGAAATTGCCAGAACCAGCAATGTAAATAGAAACAGCAGGAAGTAACGCTACAAGAATAAATATTGGGAAAGCAACTAGCAAACTGGATGGGGGCAACTAATTTTAAATCTTTTCTTCTCTGCAAATATAAAAGCTTGGTCACCCATCTCTAATGTACATAGCTTAAACCTTCCCAGTTACTTGATAAGGCTGCCATGGAAAAGGTGCTGTGAGAAACCAGTTGATTCAGAAAGTAAATGTGAGAAATTAAAGTAAATACTTTGAAATACACATTTTTTGGCAGGTCAGATCACAGACGTCAGTGTTAGTAACTGGCTTAACAGTAATCTAGTGAAGGTTGAAGTTCCCAGTGTCTCTAAAAGCTACCATCCCTAAGATCTTCTGAGATTCTTCATTGAAGTGTTACTATCGCATAATTTCCTAGGCTGTGTGATCTGCTGCACTGGGTTGAATGGAATTAAAAGGGAAGGAGGGTGAATAACATGTTGTACTAGATGCTATCTGCCATACTAAAGATCCCATGATAGCCCAGTGCGATGAAAGCACATTTGAGTTTCATGCCCAACAAATTGCAAAGAACTGATGTAGCTATCATTGCATTCAGGCATAGTCAACATCCCCATCCCAAAAATAAGATACTTCTGAAATTATGGACAGCAAAAATATGAAGTAGGACATCACTCACAGTGGGAAGAAACCCTTGTGAATCACTGGAATTTCTAATTTTAATGGCTTAATTGCTCTTCTATCATTCTCATAAGTAAAACTAACTGATTGTAAATAAAATAAAATAAAATAAAGTAAGAAAAACAAAGATATTCAACAACATCTGTAGCTCCCCCTCCCAAAATTTATAAGGCTGATGCTCCCCCAGCACCCAATGTAATAATCTATAAGCAGTCATTAGCAAGGGCACATCTTATTGTCTAGAAGTATTTCACTGAGATCTTTCATCAAGATTCTCCTAATACATATAAGGTATGTTTTGTGCTGGGTGAGATCTCCATTGATGTAGTCTTCCACTTGAGATCACTTCAAGCTGAGGTGGAATCCCACACTGGAGAGTGAAATTCCGATAAATAGTGAATGCTCAAATCAACTTTAATTATAAAGAGAAAAATGTGGAAAGAAAAGTTATGTTTCAACAGCTGTTGTTATTTGAGTTTGAAAGCCTGAGGGGGGGGGAAAGCAAGGCAAAAGGAAAAAAAATCAGGTTTTAAATATAAGTCTTATTCACCAGATGATGACTAAACTTGGGACGCTACCCTTCTTTCATTTAAGAAGAAAAGTATCACAGATTTGTAAACTAATCCAGTCATACGTTCAGACATGCAGTACAATCATATGGTTGGAAAGATTAGATGGTATAATTAGCAATGCGGTAAGCCATAGAAGAAATGGAAAAAAAATCCAAAGCTCTCCTTCTTTGAAAATTCATCATTTGCAAAAAACATACTAGTAGTTTCCTACTAATAATGAGCAGGCAAAACAAAAGTCAGGGAACAGAGGAAGATGGCAAGAAGAGTAAGAAGTGTGATGAATGAAAATTTTGCAACCTGAAAGAAGAAAAATATCTTTAGATATGACCTCATCCAACCCCTCAGACAATCCATAGTTGCTCAGTGGAATAGCTTTTGTACAAAACTATAATGTACACGTTCCTAAACAAAGAGAGGCGCCTATATCAGTATGCCATAAGTGCTCAATTACAGTCACAGCATGAATGGGAGCACTTCAGCAGTGACACTCAGGAACTGCATTCATTTGCCAACAAAAGATACAGCTCAAGGCCAATTACAACCTGAAGGTATGCCTGCCTGCTCCCTCAGCTCCCACTCCAGCTTCAGCTCCATGATCCAAGCTATGAGGGAGAAATTAATTAAATAAAAGGCCCACAAGCCAAACGTCCAAATGATTCATCACTTTTTCAAACCCAAAAGTCACATACTAATCTCAAACACTTTCCATGAGAGAAAAGATCTTGAACTGGCTAGGGAATTAAGAAGTACAATGATGTGGGTTTTTTTGAAGCCTACACTTATTATCCATAAAAAGGACTGCATAATCAAGGTCAGAAAAGTAAAGTGCAAGGCTGAGTCAGTGCATGGCAGGAAGTAGTACAGCATGAAACAGAAATCTGCTAAGAAGACAAAAATCTACCAGAGATATCTAGCACAGAGAAGAACTGCATAAGGAGCCAGCTCTTCAAAGGGATGGAATTTTCTTTTTCCCACCCACAGTGCCTTCCGTAAATAACTTCTTTGTGATGTTAAAGCTGCCGTGGAACTTCAAACTGTCAGAAGAAAGTTCTGTCAGAAGAAAGGATAACTGAAGATAATTCTGTACTCTTTTAGTATCATTACTTTGTTTTAACACTGACATGTAGATATATGGATAAGAATATAGACCTTTTATTTTTTGGCCTTCAGACTAGACAAATGGGTGTCAGGACTTAGCAACGGATCGCTGCTCCCTCAGTGCTGAGAAGCCATGAGTGGCATTGACCTCTGCATTAGGCAGGGTTCGTAATAGGGTCTTCAGACAGACATGGATGAAGAAAGTGATGAACTAGGGCTGGTGTCTGTATAGGAGATCCAGCCAGGAGTCAAGGCCAGAAGGAGGTCTTAACACAGGTACAATTATGTCATATCTTAAACCAGGATTGCCAGCCTGATCTTAAATGAGGGTCCTGGAGCGATGGGCAGGGTGTGGGTGAGGGGCCCCAGGTGAGGTTGGCTAGGGCATCTGAGACCTCTTAGTGATGTCAGGGGCCTGACAGCATCTATAGAAGCTTAATAATAACTTGACAGAGGAAACAAAGATTCGTAGCACATTTGAGATTATCACAGTTTCAGACCAACGAGTGTAGGCACCAGATATGTGTGGCAGCTTACTGTGCTCAGTCCCCTTATACTTTCAGAGTGCTTCTAGACCATATGTTCTTTCATATCTTCTGCAGTGAGTCATGGGCTTGACAACGAGCTTGTATAATCCAAATGTACACTGAAGTTATGGAGTTACTATATGAAAAGTCAGACTTTTCATTTAACAGTTTTCACAGTAAAGAAAGGAGTGTGACTCCACAGATGCTAGAACTGGGAAAAATCAAAAAGAATCTGTCTCTTCTTGTCTATCTGTAATATACCCTGCTTCTCAAGCCTGCAAGAAATATAGAGGAAGAAGCCTAAGTATTGACAGAAAGAGGAGACAAGATCCAAATCTAAGGCTCATCGAGGTAGAATGGGAACAAATGAATGGATAATAGAGCAGATTGTGGTACAGCTCTTGCAGAGAAGAAAACAGGACTGAAAAATATCCCAAGTGGAAAAAAGAAAATTAGGAGAAAAGAACTGGCAATTAGCAAGGCTTCAGGGAATGGAGCTGCTGAGCTCAGTACATTTGGTAATGAAACAGAAGAAATAATATAGGCGCTGTCAGATTAGGTTCACTAGAACTAGAACAAAAATAAAGGATTAGGCTAAGCAGTCAGAAACTGAGCAGCCTCCAGGGCAAAGTAACATTGTTAGATGGCTGTTAATGTCTCAGAACTAAGCACTCAAGGGCCAGTGCTCACTCCATTGCCCTTTGCTCACTCCAGGTTTCTGCTTTCCCAATATAAGACCTGGCCACACACCAGATACATCTAGGCTTCCCTGACTGGAAAGCCAGCTGTCTCAGCAGGCCTGGAGCTACAGTGGTCACAACAGCTTCCTGTGGCCTTCTTGGATCCAGGAATCAGCCCTGAATTTGCAGCTATCCTGCAGGCAGTGAAATTTCTGTCCTGGACTAATTTGTAGGACAAACCTCTGCTATTTATCAAGAAAGGTACAAATATTTTTCTAAGATCTGAGATCTGCCGCTGTCCTTGTATCCAAATTGGCTCTCCTTGTGTACAGACGTCAAACCAGTTTTATGAGAATGTTCCAGAGGTGTTGCCTTGCAACACAAAGTTACACATTACTCACCCTTCAACAACCCTTTACAAGGAGACAATTCACATTACTACATACTTGCTCTGTTTTGTTGCTCAAGCACTTCCTCTGATTCTGTTGCTCTCTAACTTTTTATTTTTTAGAAGACAAGCATATAGGTCCTGTCTTTCCTGTCTTCTCTTGATGAAGGCTTGGAAAATAGGAGTTTTATTCTTTATAAAGTTGCTTTTGCTCAGCTACTACCTCCTCAGAATAAGACAAAATTACTCAAAGATTTCTATTTTCTTTGCCTATTACATTACATTTTATTTGAATTTTGATAACATACACATAAACCAAGTTCTATGGTGTTAACTGAATTTATACATTTGGCCTAGCTGTTTTTGTCCATCTTTATCTTCTCTCCATATATATGCATGTTCATATGTATACAGCACCATGCCCCCTGCCCCAGTCTCTTGTAGTATTTACAACAGCATACAATAACGTTCTTTTCGGCTAGATAGTTTAGTGGCCTGATTTCTGATTTCACTTCCTTTTTCTAGTCATCTTTCAAAACTCATGACCTTTTTCTACCAAATCTTGTCTTCCTCAGGAAAAATGAGCAATACATTTCCTTCCTCGCATGCAGTAAAACTTGAGATCCTTTTTCTGGTGTTGCACACCAACAGCTGGTCAATCCATGCTTTGAAAGCATGTGCTGGAGTCTCAAGTGATCATTCTGCCTTTGTACAAGTATGCCCCCAAGGCCCTGCTTACAAGCATCAGGTGGCAGCTCTGTCTGGCACTCATTGCGCTTGAATGTCAGAACAGTTGTCTTCTTCTGTTGGAATTGTGTAACAATTTCAAACTCCATGTTTTGATGGTATCTCATCCCTGTTCTGAACTTTTATTCATTAAGAAAGGCCCTTAAGAGAGCAACTGGATAGGTAAAAACCTTCCCCAAAAATATTTTTTCACAAATTTTTGTACATAGTTTTCTTGCTATAGGTCAAGGATTTGACTACCTCTATTCTATTGGCATATCCCACAACCACACAGTTTTCCTAATCATATGATTTCTTTAGCTTTGTATTTGTTGTTTTGCCTTAAATCTGCTACATGAACCAATTTCAGGACTTATCTGAATGTCTAGTTATGTTCCTATATTGGTTCATCTTACCCTAGATTGTCCTCTGTGTTGTACCTTAATAGTCAACACTTAATAGTCTGAACAGCTTCAACTATTTATATTATTTGGGTCTGTACTTCAGGTACAAACTTAAGTCCAAACATAAGCCAGCAGAGCCAAAGTTCTCCAAACAAAACAAAATCCTTTTTAAAGAAAAAAAATCACAATCAATACAGAATATTGAACACTTTTTTTTTTTCCCCTCACAAAGTTTCTTCTTTAGTAGCTAGGGGATATTTTTTTACCATAGTTGTACAAATTCTTCGTGATCATCTCCACCCAGTGAAGCATAGCTACTGAAGAAAGAATCTATTCGGCATGATCTTGAACCTTCTAGAATACTAAATATCACCAATCTACCTAAATTATGATTGAGAGGTTTCTTCTGAGCATGGTAGGACCATTTTTGTACATGTATTCTAGGATAATTAGGCTCCCTCTCTGTTTCATATTCTGTTGATTTATTTATTACCTCTTTGTTAATAATGTCTTGGAAAGATACTTTATATCACTAAGGAACTCTGCTCTACAGTATACAGGCTTTAAAAACAAAACAAAACAACAAAACTGTGCAGAAAAGGAGTGTTTCACTACCTTGTAGATATGCAGTGTTTCACTAAAATTTAGGTACATCTAAGCTGGCATTCTAGTTGCCTATCATAGGCAGAATTATGTCTCTCAATCCCAGCTAAGTGTCCTAATAATCCACTACAGTCCAACTTTCTCTTTTTTTTATGTCCACAGGCATAATGAAAATTGATCAGTTTTAAGAAAAGGGACGAAGAGCATATTCACCTTGGAGATCTTAGAGTCTGTTATGATATACCCTGTGTTCTATCTCATATGAACATCAATAATTATTTCCTTAGATGGACTAAATATGAAGGGAATAGGAGCACTGGACACTTCCTATTATTTACTGGTACTATTTCATATTTTTCTTTGCCTCTTTAACATAGGGGATAGGTGTCTGGTTTACGACTGGACCCTTCTCTAGGACACCTAAATTTTCTACATTTGATAGAGAAAAAAAAACAAAAAAGAAATGAAAATTCAAGGTGTGTCTGAAGATAAACTGATTTCATAGCTTCCAGAATGGAACTCCCAATTCTGGCTGTAAGTTGTGTTGAAGAATGAGGTGAGGGTAAGAGGGACAGTTAGGTTAGACATTTGGAAAAGTTTCTTCATCCAGAAGGTAGTTGGGCACTGAAACAGGCTCCTCAGAGAAGTGGTCATGGCACTAAGTCCGCCAGAGTTCAAGAAGCATTTGGACAACACTCTCAGGTACATGTATGATTCTTGGGGCTGTCTTTTGCAGGGCCAGGAGTTAGATTCCAATGATCTTTGTGAGTCCCTTCCAACTCAGTGTATTCTATGATTCTATAAATGACTCGTCCATACACCACCTCGTCAGGCTAGAATAGCTGGAATCAGCTAGAAATTTTCCCAAAATTAATATACATGCACACATCACTATATAAGATAAGGAATTAGAATCTGGAATATGGGAAATTTTTCTTTCAAGGCATAAAAAACAGTGCGGGAGAAGAGTCGGTATGGCCCATGTTTCTCTTTTCCCCTCACTGCTGCTTGCCTGAAGGAGAAATGGGTGCAGTCATGTGCAAGAATTCAAAGCAGTGCAAAAATTCACAGATCAGAAGAAAAGAGTGGGTAAGAGTAGGGGACTCCTGAGACACATTAATTCTAAAAACTTGTGTATTCCTTTGAAGAGGGGTGTGACTAGTTCATATTCATTATAGTTAATCTCTTGAAAATGAGTGATTACTGACAAGATGATATTTCCAAAACATTTTTGCCTTTTATAGATCTGTTGCCTGAAAAGTGTTGAGTTCGTCAATATGGAGAGGTTGACTGAACTACAGTCTGTATATGCAAGCTCAGTTTCATAATGGTGTAGCATATGTTGACTAAGAGTTTGCAGCAATGTAGATAAGTGCTAAAACATAGATCCCTGACTTTAAGTCCTTCATTTTCCGAAAGGGCTTTTCAGTAGAAAGCCTTCATTATTTGAAACAGATAAACAAGATTCACCACATAAGCTGGGCTTTTGATTCACCACTTTAATGCACTGCTGGTTGCATTTTATTTTGATTGTTTGATTCTGATCACACATGATGCACAACCAGACCAAATGGATCATCTAATCTTTGATAACATCTGGAAATAACTCCTACACTACACAAAGAAAAGCTAATTCAAAGGAGCATCTTGCACATTCTCTCAGCATTCACTCTTTCCCTGGAGGTGCCAGCAATGAGTCTGAGTTTGCTGAGACTAACTCTCTTTATAGTACTCTTGATTATTTACAAATCCCTATACAACCATAATCCATTTTATTTTAGCAGCTGTTATCACCCTACTTTAAGTGATGATATACTCAATTCTGAAGACTGCTAGTCTGTGAGTAGTCATGAAAAGTAATCTAAGATCAGCAGGTGCCTGGGTTTTAGTTTCTGTTTCTTCTTCCATGATCTAGGACCTTTAGGATTATTTCTTTCTTTGACATGAATCATAAATAATACTTGTTATCATTAACAGATTTTTAAATTCCAACCAAAAATGTTTAATTCTGCTCAATTTTTCTTTAAAAAAAAAAGAAAAATGTAATAAAATGTGCTATTTCAGACATTAAGAATAGTCACTAGTTTTATTATTATGTTCTTAATCCTTAGGTGCTGTTATAATATATATGAAATGTAAACAACAATCTTAATGGAAAAAAATCCATAGTATTAAGGAGCTGTTTACATAATTGTTGTGGTTTTAAGTAGCCAGAGTTTTTTATTAGCTGGGGGGGGGCTAGGAGAGAGGTTTCTTTAAGAAGCTGCTGGAGTTTTTCTCTGCTCTAAGCTAGAGCCTCTGTAATAACATATCCT